>LPNX010725537.1:213570-253987 GCA_001517045.1 Pseudotsuga menziesii
CCATTTGCTTAAAAACTACGGACAAAAAGGGAAAAAGATCAAAAGAGTGCTTGAACTTCGTATGCATCAGACATAACCATATCAATTGATGGAATGAGAGAAAACATGGCGTATCCACAATTTCCAAGTAAGCTACGTGGATCACTGCGTATTCCTTCCCCAACACGCGTACTGAAGATAACAGAGGCCATGCATGGCCTATCACATCTATAACTTTGTGCAATTTTACATAAAAGCTGAGTTTGTTTCGCAGGATTTTCATTGCGAGAGACGGTCATAGTTCTCAGGCTTTACTCGATCAGTCCTTGAACTCGAACTGCACTTATGTCGATCAGCATTTACTCAATCATTACAGAAACTGTTCTGAATCTACTGATCTCCGGAACCCTAACTGTACTCTTATTGCTAAGGTCCAGTTTATGAAGCCCATCGAAGTCCAGAGTACTTTGCTCGATCAGAATTTGAAGCCAGTGATGGTTGTCAAGAGCAACGTGCTTGATGAGCACGATGAGAAACTGCATGATGAAGTCCTTACTGATATCTTGTTTATGGTACATTGCAGTAGAGTAATGTTGTGTGTGCTCATAGCCTTTTTCCTGCCAGGAATGGCTCGTCCCGGCTATGAAGCAAAATGGACCACAGTCACAGTGCTAGGATTCACTCTCTTCCTCCACATTTTCTCTGAGTTGTTAAGCGTACGTCGAAAATCGGGTATATCCCCAATAGATTTGGTCTCCTATTCCTTTTATTTCAGAATCATTTACCACGGTAAACAGGTATGGATCATCCTATATGGTGCGATAATATCATTATCTTTAGTATGGCTTCTTCAGCTTCTTGTCTGGGCAACTATAGCCAATAAAGGCATTCGGAATATCACCATTCACAGAATTCCCTTAATTCTTCCTAACCCCACAGAGAATTCATTGAAAGCAGTGGAAGATCAAGTACTCAAATCATGGATTGTCTTTCGTGCATGTTATCCTGAATCTATCATAGCAAGCTCGGCGTTAGCGTCATCAGCTGGGTTGGCAGTAACAGTGTGCCTTCTATTATCAATAGTTGGATGGATTATAAACGGTCCATTTAGAGTGTTTCATGCTGGTACGGGATTCTGGTTAAAATTTATAATAACTATTGTGGAAATTTTTATTAGCTTAATAGGAGGTGCAGTTATCGGTTGGAGATGGCTTATGTCTGTTGTTTACTATGGACCATTGTGAAAGAAAGAAGCAAAATGGCGTAACTATTTTCGAGTAGAGGACTATTGGACAATGAAAATTTTGGAGCTGCAGAAAGGATTGCATGATGATGATAAAATTGTTGTCAAGGAAGAAAAAAGTCAAAAAGTACAATGGTTTTTGCTGCAATGTGTGGTTTGGCTCCTGCAATGTGTGGTTTGGCTGCAGTGGTTTGTAGTCTTCTTTAGCAAAGGATACTGGTTCCTCTCAGAGCTTGCGTTCACTAATAAGATTCTCCACAAGGGAGCCACGATGATATTATCAAAGCACTTGGATACAGTGGAAAAAGAGTTTGAAGAATACCAAGCTCTTTTACGCAACGTATCTATTCTTTCAGAGACTCCTCAGAGTGTATTTTTAACAAATCGAAAATCCATCAAGCAAGCTAAGGGAATCATGGAAAATGGAAAAAGGGATGGCAGAGAGTCCCATGCCCTGATTTCTTTTCTGCTGGAGCATATAGGGCCAGAAACATGTGTACTGGATATATCATGTTTCCATCCTGGAGCAGAAAATGATCAAGCAACAGGTTTCAAATTCTTGTATACCTCAGCAAAACGGTCATGGAAGCTAGAGCAGCAAATGATATTCAAGCAGCAGGTTTCAATGTTAGACATGAAAACATTGAAAATGCATCTTATGTACTTCAACAAATGGTCATGGAAGCTGATGGCAGTGTCACTGATCAATATATTATTCCGGATTGGGGGAGATTCATGTGGTTGACATTATTTGAAGGTGTACGAGGCGGCATGGGAGCTTATGGATTTGGTTGAGGAATCAGATCCTGAAACCGATAGCTTGATGAGTAGAGAAGCAGATAGAGAATTCGTGACATTGCGAGATCAGCATAGTGCAGTACAGAATGGTAAAATATCTCCAGTAGCTCCCAAAACAATAGAAGAGGTAGTTGAAACAATCAAAGGGCTTGCAAGAGAAAGGGTAAATGAATTTATGAAAGAGGAAGCCGAAGCAATCACAGAGCTTGCAGAAGAAAGGAAAAAGCGAGTTAAGGAAGAGGCTGAGATAAATGACAACGACAAGAGGCAAGACACTTCCGTGGATTGGGAGAGAGCAAGGATCACATTATACATTATACAAAATATGGCTCTTAGGTCAGGGGATTTGATGGAACTAATGAAGGAATTATAGAACACATTAGCACATATCATTGGTGCTTGCATTGAGAAAGTTGGGGTCGCGTTGGTGGAGAACAGCAGGAAATGGGCGCAGGAGATGAAGGAAAAGAAATTGCTGGAAACAATTTACATAGCAGGGAAATCAATAGGGCTGATTGAAAAGTTGGGATGGGATCACAAATTGCGCATCGCCCCCGATAGCGGGTTCAATGCCCCAACAACTGAAGAATCGGCGATGTAAGTAACAGTAACTGCATTCTTAAGATTCTACTAGACGTGTTAATTAAACTTCCCAACCAACTCTGCTCGACGCATAGTTAAACTTCCCTTGGCGAATAACAGAGGTATGTGACCATTGACTTAGGGCTTTAGACTAGTTCAGGTTTACTCATGCTCTTAGTTCTTCTTTGAGAAACTCGCCCTAGAGGCTAAGTCTAACTGGGGTAGATTAGGTTTAATACATATATACATACGCCTTCCTTTATATCACAAGAAGAACAGGTGCAAAAAACACCTAAGACGTAGCCTCTATCAAACTACATGTCCTGTTAAAGAATTTGAATAATATGTTATAACTGAACTTATGGCCTCTATCAAACTACATGTCCTGTTAAAGAATTTGAATAATATGTTATAACTGAACTTATCTTTAAAATTAAGCTCAGCTGTCACTTAAGCTATACAGATGAGCAATGTTTGATCTCTGTCAAATAGACTTTTCATTTTATTTACTTAAGAATGTATGAACCAGACTGTGAACTTTTCCAGATGAATTAAATCTGACACAATAGATTTAGCACTATGCTCATAATGATAGGACTATGGTTTCTATAGTTTAATTTTGCATATAAGCATTTTCTAAAAAGCCAGACAAACTCATTTTGTTTCTCTTATGAATATATGAGAGCTGTGTGAAATATAAAAAGATACTTGAATTCTTATGAGATTCCTCATTTTTATGTACGAATAAATTCCTCCTCATGTTCAGGCGTAAACTGAATATATTCCTCTCTTAGCCACCATGAATGCAGGCCCATTACCAAATACATAGAGAGTCCAAATTAGCTTAAGTTGCAGATAGATATCTGTTGTTGCGGGTGACCATGGAATTGGAATTAGAAGAAGGTTACACGGCGCATGCAATTGTGCTCTCATGATTGTCCAGCATTGCCCCGGCCACACCATCGGCGGGCTCCCAAATTACACACCTCCTCACTGAATCGGATCTCAGCATGAAGTTGCATTACATTCGGGCTGTGTATTATTTTGAGAAGACTTATGTTAAAAATTGCTGCGATGGAAAGTGGAAGGGAGTGTTCTCTGATCCTCTCCTGGACTACAGACTGGTGTCGGGGAGGTTGAATTCGGCGAGGGATGGAAGACTGTATGTGAAATGTAATGATGCTGGACTTCGAATTTTCGAAGCTTTCTTAGACTCTAATTTAAAGGATTGGGTGGATTTGAAGGATTGTTGCTTGGAACTAGAGCAGAGCTTAGCAGGTCTGATCAGAGCCTTGGAGGCGAATTTAGCAGCTTAACACCATTCCGCCCCCAGAGACAAGAAGAAGGCGAGTGGAGACAAGAAGAAGGCGGGTAGGTGAAAAGTTACATATGATGTCATTGTTACTAGGTGTCGACCCAAATCCAGATAGCAAACTTCGAGGATGACATCATCCCTACTTAACCAATAGCAACACAAATAAATACAATTTTAATAAATTTAAAAATTGCTATTTTTCATGTTACAAAGTTAAACTTTGGAATAGAGATTTTAATCTTTTAAATATGTACCGATATGCACCAACTAATACCCAAAGTCAATGCGGTTTGAATTCGATCGATTACAATATACCTGCTGAGGCGGGTATAATAAGTAGAATTATATTCCATAAATTAAATAAGTAGAATTATATTCCATATGAGTGATGTAAAACAAGGTCTCAACGGTTTTTCAAAAGAAGAAGAAAGAAGAAATTTAAAGCAAACATCAAGCAAACAAAAACATCTTAGCGCACCTAACACTCTCCAGTGGAGGAAAAAAACTGAATAAAGCATCCATATCTTATAAAAGCATGATAAAATCGAGCCCCCTCCTAATGGATGTTTTTTCTGTTATTTATTAATTTATGTTTGGATTTTTAATTTTTTAATTATATTTAAATATTTACATTTATTTTTTTTCTAATTTTAATATTTTGGTTTTTTTATTAATTTAATTTAATTTTTGATTTTGATCGAAATTTTTCTTTTATTTAAAATGATAGTTGTTTTTCAAAATTTTGTAATTTTTTTTAATTTATATTTTTATTAAAAATTTAAATATTATAAATATTTGAGGATTATTAATTTTTTACTCAAATTATATTTTTTAAGTGATTTAAAAAAACGACTTTTTTTGTTTCGATTCAATCAATGCAATTATAATAAGATGGAAGAAAGGGGTGGCAATGTTACTGATAGCATCATTGTTCGATTTGAGGTTTGATTTAGGGTTTTGATTTTACTGATATCAATTGGGGTTTCCAAAAGGTTGTAATTTTAACCTCACAAAAAAATGTTACCAATAACACCACTTTTTTATTCGAGATAAAAATAGCAACTAAATACAATATATAAAAATCTAAGAACTACTCACTCTCACACACATATATCTAACTTCAAAATACTTATCATGCTTCTTCTTGTTATTTTTAATCCAATATACTTTTTATCTATTTATGAATATGGTTATAAGATTACCCCTTCTTTGATTTGTGTATGGTTAGAAGACTTTTTAGAAAAAATATTTGTATTATTCTTCAAAATTAAGCCATTACACATTATAGTTTAGTTACATATTTCATAAATATTTATTGATTTTTTTAGTTATAAATTTTATAAATCTTATTACTATTCTTTGATTTTTTTCATGTTTAAGTTATAGTTGCATGTTTTCTTTAAATAATATGAAATATGCTTTTATATTCTTATGAAAGATGACATATACATAGTTATGGAATTCATGCTTCCTTTATAGTTGCATGTTTTCCCATTACTTTAGCTTTATTTAAATAATATAAAATATGCTTTTATATTCTTATGAAAAATGACATATACATAGTTATGTAAGAGTTGTAAGAGTTCCTATTTATTGTTGGTAATGAAATTTAAACATTTTTTAAAGTTATCATGTTATTACTGGTTAAGTATCTTTTAAGAGTTCCTTTCAATCCTCTGGATTACTCTATTCCAAGGCGATTGATCATTTAAGAAGTCACTATGTCTTTGCTATATATGTTTTTGTGGCTTTTTAAAGTTATCATGTTATTACTAGTGAAGTATCTTTTAAGAGTTCCTTCCAATCCTCTCGATAACTCTATTCCAAGACGTTGATTTACCCATGCGGATTCATAGATGGTGCATCAAATTGTACGGTTGCTGGTGCTGGGTTTTGCATTTATATTAGTGAATGTCATCATTTGGAGTTCATGATGGGGGTCGGACAAGGAACCAATACTAAAGCAGAATTGCTCAGTTTATGGGCAGTTCTCCTTACTTCCCAAATGATGGGGATCCCCTTATCCCAGATATATGGTGATTCACTTGTAATCATCAATTGGGTGAAGGGATCGACTGCTCTCTCCCCCACTGATTTGGTTCATTGGTGTCGGGAGACAAAAAAGCTTTTTTCAAGCTTCCAGGCATTGTCTATCACCCACATCTATCGAGAGCACAATCGGTTGGCTGACTGACTCTCTAAAGATGCACTCTTATTTTCTCAAGGAAAAGGTAGTTACAAAGAATTTTATGAGGGACAATTGGTCTCTCAGGATCTACTTCAGCTCTTTTGAGTTTATATTCTGGGATTTTCTTCCCTAGTGATGGTTTACTGAGTTATCTTTTATAGATTGTAAAGCTGTCTTGAGTTTATAATTTGGGAGTTCTTCCCTGGTGATGGTATGTTTAATATAGAGTCATCTTTCATAGATTGTAGAGCAGTGCCTATTGGCACTCGATAGATGTGGATGGGTGACGATCCTCATATGATGAGACAGTTTACTTATAGGTATTTTTTTACAAGTATTTGTGTTCCTTTCCCCTCGGATGAACTCCAAGATGTAGTGACATGATGTAACCCATTTTGTGGGATGAATGTTGAGATGCCCTTTGATTCTAATAAAGAATAACAAGGTCAGGCTTTTTTCTTCCTGAAAAAAAACTCTATTCCAAGACGAATGATCATTTAAGAAGTCACTATGTGTTAGATATACATTTTTGTGGCTTTGATACCTAGAAGCTTTTTTAGGTTCTAAGAATTAAGTTTTTTCCCTTAATCATGTTGAAAACACTTAAACTTATTCTTAGTTATTAAAACTTCATAAATGTCAATATCCACATACAAAGCTAATAATAACAATGATAGATTATATATAGAAGTTTGATGTATCGTTCTCTTCATATACACATAAGATTCTTGTAGCGTTGATTGAGATAGAAGTTACTTCTGTCAATTATATCCATATCCATGAGATCAATTTATAGCGTAAAAAACCTTTTATTAGTGACTACATTCAAGAGGTGCATTCTATAACCTAGTAGGGAAAGATGTGTAACTATTTTTCTGCTCATCTTAGAGTTGACATGTATCTTTTTAAAAATATTATAAAAATAACATGTCAACTTAAATCAAATTTAAAAAATTTACAACAAAATATATATAAAACTACACAAATTAGATAAATTAGAATTCTTGCTTAAGAACTGCACTCTAAAAAAGATTTACATCTCCAGAAAGGATTTACATCTCCAGAAATTTAATGTGAGTAGATCCTCTTTTAAGATGGATCTATGTTAGTATTTAGCAAACAATTTCATAATGTAATAAAGTTTAAAAGAAAAAACACATTCAAATATTATAAACTCTTTATCACCTCTTAATAATTAAAAACCACTTTCTTTAATTATCTTGATAATTTATACTCGACAACTATTTAATTAGTTGAAGTGAAACTAATTAAGTAATTGATATTTATATTTATATTTTGAATATTTATATAAATTAGTGGTAAGTATTTATTTAATTGAATAATATAAAAAATAAATAGTTAAATACAAATGTTATTTATAAATAATAATTATGCATAAATTTATAATGTATATAGTACACAACTTTATAATTAGTTATAAAGTTTAAACTAAACATTATAATTAAACTACATCTATTTATTTAGAGCGACACTAATATATGAGTAAATAATTGATTTTTGATATTCACATTATATATTTATATAAGTTGGTGGCAAGTATTTATTTGTTTAGATAATATAGAAAATAAATAGTTAAATTGTATTTTTATAAATTAATAATTATTTGTAAATTTGTAATATATATTATAAAACTTTTTAATTAATTTTGATTGTTTGAATGATATAAAAATGGCAAGTATTTATTTGTTTGGATAATATAAAAAATAAATAGTTAAATTGTATTTTTATAAATTAATAATTATTTGTAAATTTGTAATATATTGTAAAACTTTGTAATTAATTTTGATTGTTTGAATAATATAAAAAGAAAATAATTGAACTATATTATTTACAAAATAAATATTAAAAAGTTCATTTAATTATAGTGTAAATTTGTATAACTAAAATTTTCTTGGATATGTCAATGTGGCAAAGAATTAGGGTAAGTTTGTTTGTTTTGAAGGGACATGTTGGGAATGTCCTACACACTTTTCCTTTGAGATAATCTTGTCTAAAATTTGAGGATTTGGGATTTGTTATGGTGATAGAAATTTATGGGAAATGTTCATTAATGATTTGAATGACTATCATATCTAACGGGTAGACAAAGAGAATAATTTGATTTGGATTAGGAATTTTGTAGGTGGTTTCTATATTTTTATTTTGGGTTATAAGGTCATTTGTGAAGAATAAGATATACTCGAGCCTTCTTGGTGGACCTTTGAGATTTAGAAATTCAAATTTATTTTGAAGGACAAGTTATGTGGTTGGATCTTTCATATAAGGTACCTGTGTGGGATAATCTAATATGGAAATATGGTTTTGGACCGGACAAATTCCCTCTTTGGAAATCTAACATTGAGAATATAAACCATTTGTTTATTCAATGTTCTTACATCTCCAAAATATGGGACTGTGCCAAACATGTAAAAGTTATTCATTTTATTTGAAAGGGTTTGGGGATACAAGAGGCCTTACAGGATTGGATAAACAATTAGGCATATAAAGATGTTTTGGCTCTACCTACCCTTCTGATATGGGGGGCTTGGACGGCTAGAAACCAAGCCATTTTCAAATTATATTTATATTTCTCTAGGCGTATATGCTTCTAAAATTCTGGTGACTCTTAGTCATTTTCCTCAATATGATGGTCCTCCAAAGGTGAGAAGGATAATTGAGGATATTATAGACAAATATGGATGTTGGTCAAACTTTGATGGTGCTTCACAAGGCTTGCTAGGTATGGGTGGTGAATGGGGTATTATACACTTATTTGATTCACATTGGATACTTTTTTTTGCAAGCATGGCGATGAGCATAAATAATCATGTTGAGATGATGGCATTAAAATTAGTCATGATTTTAGCTCATTCCAAAGGGGTTCAAAAACTATGGGTTTTTGGGAACCCAAAGCTAGTTGTTGAATGGATGAAGTTGAAGAGACCTCCAAAAAATATTCTATTGAAGCCTTTATATGAATAATTTTCTAGAATTGCAAGTATTTTCTACGAAATAAGCTTCCAACACATCTACAAATAAATAAATGCAATAGTAGATGACCTGTCCAAGCATGGTTTAGGTGGGTGATTGTAATGTCCCCAAAAATCGAAATTAATTTTTTTTATTAGCCTTGTAAAAACTACCTATGTGGAACATTATTTGTCTAGCATAAATAGATCGTACACTACATGTACCACTGTTTAGTCGTAATTTGTTCTTATGTTCCATCATTTACTTTCAGTCAACATTTTTAATGTATTTTACTTAAGATGTCATGGATCTGATTACTACTTGATTCTTATGGTTTTACATTGTCATTTATGTGTTGTACTTGGTTATATTCTTTGTTCATTCTACATAGTCTTACTTGTTATTTAAAATTCCTAACTTAACTTTCATTAGAGGAAATTTGTGGTCTAAAATGGGCCTCCTAAGGAAGATAAGAAAATAATAGTTAAAATAATAAAATAATATTTAAAATAATAAAATAATAGTTATTAATTTTGGAGGAAGAATGAAAAAAACTACTTTTTGTGTTCGTATTTTCAACATATCTCCCTATGTTTTTACTCAAATTATGAGCAAGAGAGCTTGTTGGATGCGTAATTTAACTTTGCATCCAACGAGTACCCACACTGCATACTTTTGACAAACTGCCACACCAAAAACAATAAATACCTGAAAAATGTTGATGTATATGTAACTTTGGAATGCATTTCACTTGTATTTCTTATATATTGTAACCCGATGTTTATTCCGGGATGTACTTGAGTTATGTCATGCCCCGATGTTCCTATCGAGAAGGTCTATCATGTAAACAAGTCATGTCAAGTCATTATGGGTAACCCTCCTATTGTCTAAGGGTTAAAGTCCCTGCAGTTCCGGGGCACTAGGGTTATTAGACTCTCCTAGTGAGGTCGTCCCTAGTAGGGTTTTTTGTCATGTTGGGATTAGTATAAATAGAGAGCTGGAATCTCTATTTATCACACAACTCATACACACTCAAGTGTAGCGCATAGTTGAGGAAGGAGAAGACATTGGGGCTAGACAAGAAGAAGGTTACTGTTGTCGAGAGATCACTTACTGTTTTGGGTTCTACTTTTGGTGATGATTCTATCTCTAAGGAAGTTGCGGGGTTTTCACCATTTATGGTTTCCCCGAGGATAAAAACTGTGTTCATTGTCTCTTGTGTTTGATTGTTGTGCTTGTTATTCTCTCAGTAAATATCCTAATATAATGCTAGCTTAATGATGAAATTCTAACATGGTATCAGAGCTAACCTGAGAAGAAGACACTGTGCAGCTGTGGGAACTAGGGCTTCCTAGTTTGTGGATCCTTTTCCATATATTTTCAGCAAAAGTAAGGTGGAATAACTTTCCTCCTTAGGGCGCATCTTCCTGTCGAAGCAGAATCCAATTCTGAGGTTTTTCAGTTTTGGACCCAACACTACTGTCGAAAATTAGGGCTTTTCACAGAAGAGGAATTTTTCAGTGAGCCCAGGCTTGGATTGATATCCTCCCCAAAATCAAATTTAGGGATAAATTTCAAGGCATTTGGGTGGATAGAACTCTGGAAAAGCAAAACCCTAATTTGCTACTAAACCGGCACTACAGGATTTCAGATCCAAATCTAGATCCGACATCTTGACCTGGTAAGATCTAAATATTTTGTATTTCCATTTGAGGTTCTCAGTTTAAGATGTCTCATCATACCAAGCTTGATCAAAATCTTAAGGGAGCTAATAACTTTCAAGCCTGGAAGTATAGGATCTCCCTGGTCTTGGAAGAAAATGAGTTGGACTCCTGTATTAATGAGGAGGCTCCAGTTCCAAAGGGAGATGAGGCTAAGGCCTTGCATAAGAAGAAGTTGGTTATGGAAAAGAGAATAATTGTTGATTCTATCAAGGATCATCTCATACCACAGGTGTTCTCCCTCAAGACACCTAAAGCTATGTTTGATGCCCTAAGCAAATTGTTTGAAGGAAAGAACATAAACAAGAAGATGAATCTAAGAAACCAATTGAAGAATGTGAAGATTCAGAATGCTGAGACTATTCAGTCTTACTTTACAAGGGTTTCTCAGATCAAGGAGCAGCTGGAAGCAGTAGATGAAGAAGTGGAAAATGCAAAGATTGTGATGACCACCTTGAAAGGTATCCCTAGATCATGGGACTCTTTCATTCAAGGAATCTGTGCTAGAAAGAAGTCACGTCAAGTTCAGCAGACTATGGGAAGAATGCTCTCAAGAAGAAGCTCGAATAGCAGCTCGAGAAAAGAAGATGGGAATTGAAGATGAAGCTCTCACAATTCACTCCAAGAAAAACAAAAGGAGCCATTATCACTCCAAAGGTAAGATCTCACACTCAAGAAAAGATCTGAATACTATTAGATGTTACACATGTGATGAGAAAGGTCACATATCCAGATTCTACCCTAACAAAAGAAACATAAAGAAGAAGGGAAACAAGAGAAGACATCATGCCCATGCTGTAGAGGATGATGAACCTTCCACAAAGAGAATTAGACAAGAAAGTGATGATTCTTCAAGTGAGGAAGAATATGTACTGATCTCCGCTCTCACGGGAAATGTTTCACATGGAAGCAATGATTGAATCATAGATAGTGGTGCTTTCAAGCACATGATGGGATTTAAAAAATGATTTGTGAAGCTATCTGAACATGAATCACCTCACAAGGTGAAACTTGGGGATGACTACCAATATCCAATAAAAGGTAGTGGTGAATCCTCCTATAAACTAGACTTGGGAAAGTCTTTGAAGATGAAGAATGCATTATGTACTGATCTCCACTCTCACGGGAAATGTTTCACATGGAATCAATGATTGAATCATAGATAGTGGTGATTTCAAGCACATGATGGGATTTAAAGAATGATTTGTGAAGCTATATGAACATGAATCACCTCACAAGGTGAAACTTGGGGATGACTACCAATATCCAATAAAAGGTAGTGGTGAATCCTCCTATAAAATAGACTTGGGAAAGTATTTGAAGATGAAGAATGCATTATTTGTTCCAGGACTAAAGAAGAACCTTCTCTCCATATCTGCATTGGATGCAAAAGGAATGAGGGTTGCTTTTGTAGATGGCCAAGTTCTTATGTGGCCAAAGGGAAATAATTTTGACGATGCAATAGTGATTGGAGAACAAGAAGGAGGTCTATACAAGTTGAAGGGCCAACCAGATCAAGCTTTGGTTCAAGACACAGTAGAACCAAATGAACTTTGGCATAGAAGGCTTACACATGTGCATTACATAGCACTACCACTTGCAAGCAAAGCTGTTGAAGGTCTTCCAGAAATTCAAGCAAAACACGAAGGGGTCTGCAAAGGATGTGCGAAAGGAAAGAACACAAAGAAGACATTTCCAAGTAGCGAAATCAAAGCAAAAGGAATATTGGAAATTATCCACTCCGATGTATGCGGACCAATGTCATGAAGCTCACTAAGCGGGTATGTGTACTATGTCTCTTTTATTGATGACTTTTCTAGGAAGACATGGATTTACTTCATGAAGAATAAATATGAAGTGTTCAGCAAGTTCAAGGAATTCAGGCCTTGATCGAGAACCATACTGAAAAGAAGATCAAGACTTTTTTTATCAGACAATGGTGGATAATTCACTTCAAAAGAGTTCAAGGAACTATGTAAAGACTCGGGGATTAAGAGGGAGTTGTCTACTCCTTATAATCGACAACAGAATGGGATTGCAGAGAGGAAGAATAGAACTATCATGGAAGATGCAAGAGCTATGCTTCATGATCAAGATATTCCTATGCATCTTTGGACAGAAGCAACCAAAACAACAGTGTATGTACAGAACCATACTCCACACAGAGTACTTGAGAACAAGACTCCTGAAGAAGTCTTCTGTCGCAAGAAACCAAAAGTCATCCATCTTAGAATATTCGGCTTTCCTGTGTACATACACATTCCAAAAGAGAAGAGAACAAAATTAGATCCTTCAAGAAAGAAGGGTATATTTGTGGGATACTCTGAAAGATGGAAGGCTTACAGAATATACTTCCCAAGGTTCAAGAAGATTGACATCAGTAGGGATGTAACATTTGACGAAGATTCATCCTACATCAAATCCAGAAAGAAACCTACTGAAAAACCTGAAGAAGTAGAAGCTCTCAGAATTCATGATACAATCATGAATGAAGAAACTCAAGAAGAAGATCGATAATTTGAAGAACCACAAAGACATGTGGATCTACCACAGGAGAAGAATCCTCACAAGAGGAAACCTCTTGGGTATGAGAGATTATCCAAGGTGCAGAAAGATATGGGGTTCCAGAAGAGAATCTCAGAGAAAGAAAGAGAACCAGATCCTGTTCCAGTTATGTATCTTTACTATGTGACTTTATTGATAAAGAACCTTCCGAGTATGAAGAAGCGACAGAACGGAAAGAATGGAAGGATGTGATGATCGAAGAGTATTAATCGATCATGAAGAATGATGTTTGGGATGTTGTCCCAAGACTAGAGGGGAAGTCAGTTGTAACTTCCAAGTGGATCTACAAGATCAAGCATGCTGCAAATGGTAGCATTTAAAAGTATAAGGCAATATTTGTGGCTCGGGGTTTCTCTCAAAAAGAAGGAATAGACTATGAATAAACCTTTGCACCTGTAGCCAGATACACTTCCATCAGATCGGTACTTACTCTGGTTGCAGTGATGAAATGGGAGATACACCAAATGGATGTTAAGACTGCCTTCTTGAATGGTGTAGTAGAAGAGGAAGTGCATGTGGAGTAGCCACTTGGTTTTGAGACGCATGACAGGGATTCTCATGTGTGTAGATTGAAGAAATCCCTGTACAATTTGAAATAGGCACCCAGGACATGGTACAGCAGAATTGACAGCTTTCTATCCAGTTTGGGCTTTACCAAGAGTAAAGCAGATTCCAACCTTTACTACAAGGTGGAATATGGCAACCCGGTGATGCTTCTACTATATGTAGATGATCTATTTGTGACAAGTATGGATGTGTTGATTGTCAATACGAAGAGAAATATTGATACTGAGTTCGAGATGAAGGACTTGGGAATGATGCATTATTTCCTAGGTATGGAGGTGTGGCAGACTACAGATGGAATCTTCCTTGGACAAGGGAAGTATGTGGTAGAGATCCTGAAGAGATTTGGGATGATGGACTGCAAGACATTAACCACACCTATGGCATCAAACATGAAGCTATTGAGTGATGCTTCATCAGAGATAGTTGATGCCACAATGTATCGTCAGATGATTGGGTCCTTGATGTACCTAACAAACATGAGACCAAATATCTGCATTGTTGTGAACACCTTGAGCCAATACTTGATAGATCCGAGACATGTTCACTTGACTACTGCAAAGCATATTCTAAGGTACCTGAAGGGTACAGTTGATTATGGGCTCAAGTATAAGGCTGATCAGAAGATTAACCTGGAGGGTTATGTTGATTTAGATTGGGTAGGCAGTGCCATCGATAGGAAGAGCACTTCAGGGTGTTTCTTAAGTATGTTATCAAGTGTGATCTCGTGGTTTAGTAGGAAGCAATCCTGTGTGGCACTGAGTATAGCTGAAGCAGAGTATGTTGCATCCTGTTCAACTAGTTATGAGGTAGTATGGCTGAGGAAGCTACTGTCTGATTTATTTGATCTCCAGTTAGATGCTACTTGTATATACTTTGACAACCAGAGTTGTGTAAAGTTGTCAGAGAATCCAGTATTCCATGACAAGTCAAAGCATATCAAGATCAAGTATCACTATATCAGGAATATTGTGTAGAGAGGAGCAGTGAAGCTCCAGTATGTTGCGACGGATGAAAAGATAGCTAATGTGTTGACTAAGCCATTGGCTAGAGTTAAGTTTGAGTACTTCAGGGAGAACTTGGTGTTCTTTAGATCAAGATTCCTCCCAAGAGGAAGTGATGTGTCCATGCTGAGCCTTTCTGACATGGTGAGAGGATTGGTTCCTTCCATGGTCAGATATAAGTGATGTGCCCTTCCTACGTGGTAAGAGGATTGGTTCCTTCCATGGTTGGATGTAAGAGCTGTGACATCGTGAGAGGATTGGTTCCTTCCATTGTCAGGTATATGTGTGAATGCCACATCCAGCATGAAAAAGGGCTGGCTCTGTTGAGACACATCTAGTATGAAAAAAGACTAGCTCTGTGTAAATGCCACATCAAACATGAAAAAGGGCTGGCTTGGTGAAGACATGTCTAGTATGAAAAAGGACTAGCTCTGTGTAGATGGCACATCCAGCATGAAAAAGGGTTGGCTCTGTGAAGACTCATCTAGTATGAAAAAGGACTAGATCTGAGTAGCTGCCACATCTGGTATGAAAAAGGACCAGCTCTCTGATGCCTCATTTAGTTTGAAAAAGGACTAGCTCTGTGAAGACTCATCTAGTATGAAAAAGGACTAGCTCTGAGTAGCTTCCACATCTGGTATGAAAAAGGACTAGCTCTGAGTAGCTTCCACATCTGGTATGAAAAAGGACCAGCTCTGTGATGCCTCATCTGGTATGAAAAAGGACCAGCTCTGTGATGCTTCATCTAGTATGAAAAAGGACTACCTCTGTGAAGACTCATCCAGTATGAAAAAGGACTAGCTCTGAGTAGCTGCCACATCTGGTATGAAAAAGGACCAACTCTGTGATTCCTCATCTGGTATGAAAAAGGACTAACTCTGCGATGCCACATCTAGTATGAAACAGGACTAGCTCTGTGATGATACATCCAGTATGAAAAAGGATTGGCTCTGTAGAGGTTCCTATGACGAGAAGAATCAAGAGATAGCACATGTGATGATGACCTAGTGATGATCCAGATCCAGTGATGATGATCCAGCAGTGATGATCCAGATCTAGTAATGATCCAGATCCAGTGATGATGCCCAGTGATGATCCAGATCTAGTGATGATCCAGATCCAGTGATGATCCAAATCTGATGATGAAGATGACTTGAAGTTGAAGATGACTTGAAGATGAAGAATACTTGAAGATGACAAGGACTCAAGGATGATCCAGAAGATACAGAGAAGAAGACTTGTGCTGAAAATTGTGTTGAAAGAATACCTTCCTCGTTAAGAGAGAGTGTTGATGTATATGTAACTTCAGAATTATTTCACTTGTATTTCTTATATATTGTAACCCGATGTTTATTCCAGGATGTACTTGAGTTATGTCATGCCCTGATGTTCCTATCGCAAAGTTCTATCATGTAAACAAGTCATGTCAAGTCATTGTGGGTAACCCTCCTATTGTCTAAGGGTTAAAGTCCCCGCAGTTCTGGGGCACTAGGGTTATTAGACTCTCCTAGTGAGGTCGGTCCTAGTAGGGTTTTTCGTCTTGTCGGGATTAGTATAAATACAGAGCTGGACTCTCTATTTATCACACAACTCATACACACTCAAGTGTAGTGCATAGTTGAGGAAGGAGAAGACACTAGGGCTAGACAAGAAGAAGGTAACTGCTGTCAGGAGATCACTTACTGTTTTGGGTTCTACTTTTGGTTCTAATTCTATCTCTGAGGAAGTTGTGGGGTTTTCACCATTTATGGTTTCCCCGAGGATAAACACTATGTTCATTGTCTCTTATGTTTTATTGATGTGCTTTTTATTCTCTCAGTAAAGATCCTAATATAATGCTATCTTAATGATGAAATTCTAACCAAAAAACGTGATTACGATGTCATCATCACATTTTTTCAGGTATTTCTTATTTTTTGGGTAGCGAGGTCCGTTAAAAGTATGTAGTGTGGGTACTCGTTGGTTGTAGAATTAAATTCCACATCCAACGATCTCTCCTGCTTGAAATTTGAGTAAAAACACAGGGAGATATGTCGAAAATACGAACAAAAAAAGTAGTATTCTTTTATGACAAATATGTCAATTCAACCATTATGGTTGACTCATTTTATTGAAATTCTATTGGTTCTTGAATTCCAACTCACAAAATTTATTGTTGGCGTGTTTTCTTTTAAGGCCCATTTTAGACCCCAAATTTTCTCTAATGGTTTGTGGAACAAAGTGGGTGGAGTGGCAGGACTCGTTCTCCCATGATGGTCTGAGAGGTAAAGTGTTCACTTGACTAGCAGGTTTACTTAATTCTTTGAACTAAGGCACCTCTTTTATTTCAAATGCATATCATACTTCATGATGGAAATTTAAAGAGCGCTAAACATTGTGAACATTAGCATGCCTACTGTTTGTTAATACGGTCCTTTACCGACACATCTTGTTAGCAAGGTAAAGTCTATTTCCATTATTTATTTAACCTAGATAATTTATCTATGTTATCTCTACTAATAAATATATTTGTAGTTCATGTTTACTCTATTAAAAACATTAACATAACCTTTGTTTTTATTTGCAGGTTCTAAACTTGGGCTTAAAAAAACAAGTCCTTGATTTTATTCCTAGCAATGATACCATGGCATATTTCATATTCCATGGTTACTAAGCATTAAGCTTAGGGAACATGTACAATATTAAGGTTTAAGCCTTATGTATAACGATATATATCCTATGTTCTACTTTGCACATGATGCAAGGAATTTTGGTTGGCACATTATATTAAAAGGTCTATCATTATACTATACCCTATACGATACCTTGTGAACAAGCTTGGGGTGGCGATTTTATAATATAAGGTTTGAAGATTTAAGTGATAGGGTTTAAGGCATTGCATGGAATGGAGACCAATATTAACAATCGTTTGCAAACTATAGGAATGTGGGTTTTAGTTTGATAGTGGACACCATACTGGCACTAGTAATGCTCCTTGGGGATCGTGGAAGACCCAACATAGGGTTTGGATCTCACAATGCTTGTCATTTTGATTGGTTGTTGGTTGATTTTAGGCTTGGATCTACGCAGGAGATGAAAACGACAACCTAGTTCGTGAAGGTAAGCTCTGTTGGTTTCGTGACAACATTTGATGTATATCTCATTGCTTGCAGACAGTCCATACTCCTCATCCTTATTTTGTTGGTGGTTTGCAGGTTCCAAGGTTGGCGGAGAGCAGCGTGGCTCAAGGCTTCATCATTGTTTCCTAGGTGGTGCCAAGGCATAAGGTAAGCTAGCCATACAAACCTACACTTGTATCTCTTGGCCTGTCAACATTTTCATATTCGTTCATTTGGTTTGGGGCTTCTCTGTGGGGTTTTGATGCACCTTCGGGCTTGTATTAATAGACTTGGGTTTTTATGTTTTTTCCAATGCCTTTTGGACATGGAGCAAATTTTAATGCCCTTACAGTCTTTGTGTATACATTATGTTATTGTAATTCATCTCTTGGAATTTGGGGCTTTTATGCCTGGGAAGCACCATTTCTTGCAATGGTGCCATAGCCCTTGGCATGCCTCGATAAATAATTGACTTGCGTTAATGGATTTCCTGTACATAATATATACTGTGTTTGATGAAATGGAAATGTTATTTACGTTTATTGTGTATGAGTTCAATTTATGCCGCGCTTATTTGATTAATGTTGTGGGTTGAAGGAGGAATTCTCCTTCATTGATGAACTATGTATTAAGTGTTTTAAATAGCTATAAATTGTTGACAGTGTTTTGGGTTGAGGCCTTGCAGTGAATGGCATGAGCCTTCCCCAAAGTTGTTGAGATAGCTCTGGATGGTTGCATTACTATCATTAATTCGTTGATTAGTATATAATGTGATATGTGGAAGAGCCATGGGTGCAAACCCATGATGGCCTTCATCACTGTAAATAGTCGCTTAAGGCACTGGGTGTTCTTAATTAATTTGTTCATGGTCGTGATTACTACATAGGGCATAGCTTAAGTCTTACAACTTAGTTGTAGCGTAATTGTTTGTTATTAAAATTATTGGGTTTATTAATGATGTAGCATGCATACTCTGTATGTATAGTGTGGTCATGATTTATTGTAAACAAAAACCCTTAGGGTTCAACTCTATTCGTAGTTGGTGTAATGAGTTGTATTTCGATGTGGATGTGAGTTGGGGCTTGGATGCCCACATGATTCAATTCCTATTTCACCTTTGAAACTACTTTGGACTGTAAGGAGATTTTGATACGGTTTATAAAATGGAAAATATTCCTATGTATGAAATTATATTGGGGTTTTTAATATGATGGTTTTGTGGTTATGTAAATGATTACTATGTAGTAATTTTAGGTGGTGGTTTTATTAAGCTTGCAACTTGTATTTTGTAACCCATAGGGGTCAATACTACGACCTCTGGATAACTTAGGGTTTAAGTTAATGGTTGAAATGTTTTAAATGGATAATCGTTATGTGATGGCCGCGAGTAGTATTAGGTAGGACTTAATGATTTATGCATGTGATTTATGATAAAGTTTATTTAAGATTTAGATTGTGCATTTTATTTATGAAAAGAGACTCGAACTTGGACCCAATGAATGGTCATGATACTTCTTTGTTCATTTGATTATGATGATGTTAATATTTAATGGAATACTTTTGCAAGTATCTTGTATTTAAATATGTAGACCTTGGAAGGTCTCTACAGGTGTATTTATCTTGAATTAATTATAGTTTGTATTTAATTGATTAGCTTCATAAATACATTCTATAACTGATAATGTAGACTTATAGATAGTATTTTGATTTGTTTATATTTGATGTCTATATATGTTTATATATATACATAGTAGTTAAGTTTGTAGATAATACCTTATGTTATCTAGGTTGTAAGTTTATACATATATGTATTTAAAACTTACTTCTAAAATTCATTTATTTAAATCTAAAACATGCCTCTACTGACAAACGAAATATGTCAGTAGAGTATACAAATTAAATGATAGTAGGTATGAAATAAACCTAGTTTGTACTTAACCCAGTTTCATTAGTAAAACAAATACATAAATTAAAACTAGGGTGCAAAACCCTTGATGAACATTGGTAAATAAATTAAACTTACAAAAGTAAACCAATAATTAAACCCTAGATAAACCTGGTATAGAAAATCACTTACAACCTGGGGTTAATATTTTAAGATGCAAACCCTAGTAGAATTAAACAGAGAAACATATACATTGGGTTAGGAAATGCAAAGTAACCATTTATCTAACATAGCTAGAATTTATTCTAGGAAATTAGAATAAACAATCTAGGGATTCATACCTGTAACTTTAAGCTCTGTTAATGGCTAAACTTACACACTCAAAACACCAACATTAAAAATTCAAGGCATATCTGACCTCTTTTTTTTATGACCAAATCACTTGGGAACTACCACGTTCCACCCAACCATGACCCGGAACCATTCCTGGTTTAAATCTGATTCCCCCCGAGCTGGACTCCAACATGCAAGTATCTTAGAGCTCCTAAGGTAGGGTTTCCTATCTGGTATATCAGATCTAGATCAGTTCTCATTTTTCCTTCCAGGGAAATGTTTTCCAAAAATTACTTGAGATAAAATAGGAAGAAAATGACTCCTCTAATGATAGATCAAAACTCTAAGCCTTTCCTTGGCTTGAGTCTTTATAGACATACTTTTCAGTCAAATGGATAGTTAAATCAAGAAACCTTGGTTTCTTGATTTAAACCTTTTCAATTACTTTGGGTAATTATTAATATATTAACTTAGGGACTTTCAACTAGTTCCTAATTATTAGACTTTGTATATTTTGGACTATTCATTATCTTTACATAATAAATAATGGATGGAGCTTTTCTTTCTTTCTTTCATGATTAATATTATAAATATATTTAATTCTTTATATATACCATGTATAAAGTACATAATAATATAACACTTGTTAACATTTGTCTTTGGGAATCATATACCATGATCCCTAGACTTAATGACACTTCTTCATTAAGGTCAAGTTGGTAGATGGTTTAGGTATACTAGAATAGGAAACTCTAAACATCCTTGCATGTTGCATTTCCCTCATATAACGTGGTAGTTCTTCAGTACTTGATGAGAATACAGAAATTTGAAATTTCATTTAATCACTTATAAATCAGTATGATAAGATCAATATTTCTCTCAAGTCGCTTTCACTCAAAAGTTATTAAATTCTTTTCAGTAACCCCTAGTGTTTACCAGAGACCATAGTCAACACTTTAACAGGGAGTTACAACCTAGTGCAATTCCAGAGCTCTTCGCTCAACACTAATACTAGGATGTACTTGTACAATACACCTAGGGATACAATGGCCAAGGATCTGATGCTCCAGAGCCTATGCTCAACATCAACATGGAGGGCTCCAAGGCTTATGCCCAACAATTCCAATTATCTTTTCATGTGTTCCAGAGCTTTTCGCTCAACATAAAGGTAAGTACTCATGTGCTCCAGAGCTTCTCGCTCAACAAAAATCATCAATCACTCAAGTGCTCCAAATCTCCTTGCTCAACACAAATCATCAATCACTCAAGTGCTCCAGAGCTCCTCGCTCAACATAATTCATCAATCACTCAAGTGCTCCAGAGCTCCTCGCTCAACACAAATCATCTCATCAATCATGTGCTTCAGGGTCCGCGCCAAACACAAGCCAGCATATATATATATCATCCATAATTGGCTTACACCCAATATATAAAACAAATCATCATGTTCATATGCAGTGGGGTCTTCGATCCAATATATTAAAATAAAATATCAAGTCAACATCATAATCAATAAGCAAATGCCTATAAGTGTTAGGTCCAAAATTATGGATATTACATCCCTGCCCTCTTATAAAAACATTGTCCTTGGTGTTCTAAGGACTCGGAATGACATCATGAAACAAGGCAGGGTAAGCCTTTCTCATGGTGGCTTCATTCTCCCAAGTAGCCTCATCAGCCTCAAAGTTCTTCCATTGCACTTTCAACTGGACTACAGTATGCTTCCGAAGCTGCACCTCTCTCTTGTCTAGTATATGAATAGACTTAGGGGCAAACTCCCCTTCAGGTTACACCTATAATAGGGACCAATCAACAACATGTTTAGTATCATAAAAATATTTCTTTAACAAAGATGCATGGAAAACATTATGGACTCTTACATGCGCGGGTAACGCTAGTTCATATTCCACTGACCCTTTCTTGGCCAGTATTTCAAAAGGTCCACAAAATCTAGGTGCTAACTTAACACACCTACCCAAGATCAATGAGCTTCGTTTGGATTTTACTTTCAAGTAAACATGATCTCTTATTTGAAAGTATTTATCTTTTCTTTTCCAATCCGCATAACTTTTCCGGTGGTCTTGTGCTTCTTTAAGGTTCACATGGACCTTGGTAGCCAACTGTTCCAAGTCCATCAACAAATCAGGCCCTAACATGAGCCGATCCATTGGACTATCCCAAGTAACTAGTGTTCTACACTTTCATCCATAGAGTACCTCAAAGGGACTCATCTTGGCGGATGTCTGATAACCATTGTTATACCCAAACTCTTCGAGATGCAAGTAATCCTCCCACTTCATGGGGTTGTTCATGACATACATCCTAAGCATGTCCTCAACAATCTGGTTTACTCTTTCTGTTTTCCCATCTGTCTGTGGGTGATATGCAGTGCTAAAGTTCAACTGCGTCTCCAATTCGAAGAATAAATATCTCCAAAAGTTTCTTGTAAATTTAACATCTCGATCTAAGATAATTGCCTTGGGTATCCCGTGTAATCTAAATATCTCCTTCAAGAAGATATCAGCAATGTTCACTTCTTTGTAGGTCGACTTCACAGGAATGAAGTGTGCTGCTTTCAACAACTTGTCGATGACCAAAAAAATAGAACCATTTTCCTTCTTACTTTTTGGTAACCCGGTGATGATATCCATACTAATGACCTCCCACTTGGCATTCTGGAATGGGTAATGGCTGCAACAATCCCGCAGGATTCTAATGCTCAGCATTGACTAGCTTACATTCCTGACATTTCGCAATAAACATTGCAATGCCAGCCTTTAACTTAGGCCAAAAAAAGTGTCTCTTGATGGCGGATATCATCTTTTGATATCCCGGGTGCTTGGAGTAGGGTTCCTGATGAAATTCCATGAGGATGCTAGACCGAAGGCCCCCTCCTTTTGGAACATACAAACGATCCTTGGACCATAGCAATCTGGATTTGTCTACCTTGTATTCTTTTTGTTTTTGAAACAACCTATCTTGTTGGACTTTCTTGAGGATTTCCACATAGAAGGGGTCAATTTTGTTGGCCACTCTAATCCTCTCATGCAAATCTGCATCGGCTTGACTCAAAGTCACCTCATATATCATATGAGTTTGTCATCTCAAAGCATCGGCAACCTTATTCTCTTTTCCTTTAATGTGCTTTAGCTCGAAATGGTACTCACTAAGGAAATCCAACCACCTGGCTTGCCTTGCATTCAGATCTGGTTGATCAAATAAATATTTCAGACTCATGTTGTCTGCCTTCAAAAGGAACTTCCTTCCCATGAGGTAGTGGCTCGACATCCTCAAACCATGGATGATGGTAGCTAACACAAGATCGTACGTAGGGTAATTCTACTCATGCTCTTTTAACTTCCTTGATTCATAACAGATCACATGATCATTCTAAAAGAGGACTCCTCCAAGTCCTTCCTTTCTTGCATCTATGCAAACAACGAAATCCCCATCAGGATCCACAATTCGTAACACCAGTGCGGTCATCAAAAGTTGATTAAGCTTTTGAAAACTTGCTTCACACTTGTCAGTCCATAAGAACTTATTTGCTTTATTTTTCAAAGTGGTCATGGGGCAAGGGATTCTCGAGAAGTTCTAAATGAACTTTCTATAATATCTAGCTAATCCCAAAAAGGACCTAATTTCAGTGACACTAGTAGGGGTAGGCCAATCCTTTATGGCCTTAATCTTTTTTGGGTCCACAACTATCCCTGTCTCGGAGATAATGTGACCTAAATACTATATCTATGGTTTGTAAAAATCACATTTTATAAACTTAGCGTAAAGATGGTGTTCTCTCAACATTTGTAGCACTATGCGAAGGTGTTCTTCGTGTTCTTCTTATTCTTCGAATAAAGCAGTATGTCATCTATAAAGTCTAAGATGAACTTATCCAGATACCTACTGAATATGTTGTTCGTCATACACATAAAGTTCGCGGGTGCATTGGTCAACCCGAACGACATCACTACAAACTCGTAGTGCTCGTACCTTGTACAAAAGGCGGTTTTGTGAATATCCTCATTGCAAATCCGTACCTGATGGTACCCAGATCACAGATCAATATTTGAAAAGATTCTGGCTCCTCCCACCTGATCGAACAAGTCATCGATCCTAGGTACTTGATAGTCATTTTGTTCAACTGACGGTAATCGATGCACATCTGCATCGTACCATCCTTCTTCTTTATGAACAATATCGGTGCTCCCTAATGAGACACACTGGGTCCGATATACCCTTTTTCTATCAATTCCTATAGCTACAGTTTGAGTTCCACCAACTCAAGTGCACTCATGTGGTAAGGGGCTTTGGAAGCCGGAACTGATCTGAGGGTCAATTCGATGGAAAATTGTAGGTCTCTTTTCGGAGGTAATCCTGGTATTTCCTTGGGAAACACATCCTTGAATTATTCATGAACGGGAAATTCTTCTATGCATTGCTCTCTATGAGACTCTATGTCTTGGATGTTCACTACAAACAACTTGTAGCCCTTCCTGATGCATCTCTTTGCTTGTAAGGCAGATATTTTCCTTACAAAAAATTTCTTTGGAATTGCACGAACCTTCACTTGGTTCCCTTGGCTATCAGTACACAAAATAGATTTGTGTAAGAAATTGAGCATCATCGTGTTGTTTCAGCCAGTCCATGCTGATAAGTACATCATATGATCCTAAAGGTAGGATGTTCAGGTTTACTTTCGTAGGAAAACCATTCAGGTTCACCTCACATTATTTAACAATTTTTGAAACTTTCTGTTTTGTACTTGTGACTAACTAAACCAGCCAAGGTTTATCATGTTTTACTTTGCCTAGTTTTCATTCATCAACAATTTTAGGAGAAATGTAGCTCCAGCAAGCACCGCGAACAATAAGTATTGAAATAGAAGTGTTCGAGATCTTACCTTTTATCTCAACCATTGTAGCATGATGATCTTCTTGACGGCCATCCAATGCTGCATAGATCCATGGTGTGCCAGCTATGTCCTCAATAGCTGGTTGTTCTTGTAAGTTGTGCAAGACCCCACTGGCCTTGTTCTTACAATCTCGAGCATAATGAGGCCCATTACATTTCCAACACTTGATCTGTAGCGGGGTAGCATTGGCTCCACTTGCTACTGCCTTGTTAACATTAGAAGCTGGTACATAAGGCTTCCTACAATATTTATTGAAGTTCTTGTTCACTTGAAAGTTGTTATTCTACTTTATGTATGGCTGTGGGTTAGACCTAGGTTTGCGGTTATGAGAAAAGTTCTTATACTTGTCTCGGTTTTGATTCGTGTTGTCCTGCCTTAGCTGTCCAAGCTCATAATAGAGGATAGCTTTATGTAGGGTGGTATCCAAGGTCTTAGGCATGTCGAATTCAATCCTATACCGAAAACTAGGAGGAAGACATCCTAGGGACTGCTGGATCTTTACCTTTTCTTCTTTGATGCATGGTACATAATGCAACAGATCTATAAATCTGTTAATAAATGCATCCATAGTCATGGATCCCATGGGTAGTTCATGAAACTCTTTCAATTTCCTCTTGAATAACCTTTTCGACATATATTTCTCTTGGAAAAAATTTCGGAAGGTATCCCAGCGTATTTCTCTTAGCTCATCTTTATTGGTGTGTTATAAATCGCTCCACTGTCTTGCTTCCTTTTTATTCAAGTTATAGATGGAAAGACGTGCCTTCATCTCACTTGAGTAGTTATGAACCTAAAAAATTTGCTCATGCCTAGCAGCCACTCTTCAGCCTTCTCCTTAGTGTTTAATTCACCTTCATAGGTTGGGGCTCTTATTTTTCTAAACTCCCCCTAAAGACTGTCATTGCTTCTTTATTTCTTTATTCGGGGAGAAATAGAGTCATCACTGGAAGGACTGTGATGATATCCTTTCGGTGCTTTAGGGGTATGTTCCTCTATTTCTTCTTCTCTTGTGCTGCTGGCCCGTTTATGGTAAGGTTCTCTCTTGGATTTGTTTGCAAATTGGGTAGGTTTACCCTGTAGGATTCCTCCTGTCATATTTCTCAGCAATGCTTTATTTATAGCTTGTTGTTCTTTTCTTTTGTTCATATTGTCTTCTCTGAGACTTCACAATTCTTCTTGAAGACTGTGTATAGTCTTCAAAATATCAGAATTCAGCTCCACCACCAGTTCTGATTTTGGGGTGGGGGTGTTCATCCTTCCTTGCCAGCTGTTATCTTCCTCACTGTTCATAAACTGAACTATTCAGTAAAAGTTTCCTGAAATTTCAAAAAAATTAAATAACAAGAAAATTTTATGTTAGTAACAATTTTAATATCATACTTTATTTTCCTTGCAGTAAATTCTTGGTGCGCCCATAGGTCTCTTAGTCTTGACACTGGGCTTTGATACCACTTGTAATGTCCCCAAAAATAGTTTTTTTTTTATATTAGGCTAGTAAAAACTACCTATGGGGGACATTATTTGTCTTGCGGAAATAGATCATACACTACATGTGTTTAGTCATAAGTTGTTCTTACGTTCTTTCATTTACATTCAGTCAACATTTATATTGTATTTTACTGAAGATGGCATGGATCTTATTACTACTTGATTCTTATGGTTATACATTTTCGTTTATGTGTCATACTTGGTTATATACTTTGTTCATTTTGCATAGTCTTACTTGTTATTTACAATTCCTAACATAACTTTGTTTATGGAACAAAGTGGGTGGAGTGGTGGGACTCATTCTCCCATGATGGTTTGAGAGGTAAAGTGTTCGCTTGAATAGTAGGCTTACTTAGTTCTTCGAACTAAGGTACGTCCTTTATTTCAAATGCAAATCATACTTCACGATGGAAATTTAAAGAGCGCTAAACATTGTGATCATTAACATGCCTACTGTTTGTTAATATGGTCCTTTATTGACATAGCTTGTTAGCCAGGTAAACTCTATTTCCATTATTTATTTAACCTAGATAATTTATCTATGTTATCTCTACTAATCAATATATTTGTAGTTCATTTTACTTTATTAAAAAAATTAACATTACCTTTGTTTTTATTTGTAGGTTATAAACTTGGGCTTAAAAAAACCAGACCTTGATTTTATTCCTAGCAATGATACCATGGCATATTTCATATGCCATGGTTACTAAGCATTAAGCTTAGGGAACATGTATAGTATTAAGGCTTAAGCCTAAAGTCTAACGATATATATCCTATGTTATACTTTGCACATGATGCAAGGACTTTGGGTTGGCGCATTATATTAAATGGTCTATCATTATACTATACCCTATACAATACCTTGTGAACAAGCTTGGGGTGGCAAGTTTATAATATAAGGTTTGAAGCTTTAAGCGATAGGGTTTAAGGCATCGCATGGAATGGAGAACAATATTAACGCATCGTTTGCAAACTATAGGAATGTGGGTTTTAGTTTAATAGTGGACACCAGATTGGCACTATTAATGCTCATTGGGGATCGTGGTAGACCCAACATAGGGTTTGTATCTCACAATGGTTGTCATTTCGCTTGGTTGTTGGTTGATTTTGGGCTTGGCTCTGTGCAGGAGATGAACATGACACCCTGGTTCACGAAGGTAAGCTCTATTGGTTTTGTGACAACATTTGACATATATCTCGTTGCTTGCAGATAGTCCATACTCCTCATCCTTGTTTTGTTGGTGGTTTGCAAGTGCTAGGGTTGGCGGAGAGCAGCGTGGCTCAAGGCTTTGTCATTGTTTCCTAGGTGGTTCCAAGGCATAAGGTAAGCCTGCCATACAAGCCTACGCTTGTATCTCTTGACCTGTCTGTGTTTTCATATTTGTTCATTTGGTTTGAGGCTTCTCTATGGGGTTTTGATGCGCCTTCGGGCCTGTGTTAACATACTTGGGTTTTTATGTTTTTTGTGAGGCCTTTTGGCCGTGGAGCGAATTTTAATGCCCTTACAGGATTTGTGTATACATTATGTTATTGTAATTCATCTTTTGGAATTTGGGACTTTTATGCCTGGCAAACACCATTGCTTGCAATGGTGCCATAGCCCTTGGCACGCCTGGATAAATACTTGACTTGCGTTAATGGATTTCCTGTACGTAATATATACTGTGTTTCATGAAATGGCAATGCTATTTACGTTTACTGTGTATGAGTTAAATGTATGCTGGGCTTATTTGATTAATGTTGTGTGTTGAAGGAGGCATTCACCTTTGTTCATGGACTGTGTATTAAGTGTTTTATTTAGCTGTAAATCACTGACAGCGTTTTGGATTGAGACCTTGCCGTGAGTGGCATGATCCTTCCCCAAAGATGTTGCGATAACTCTGGATGGTTGCATTACTATCATTAATTCATTGATTAGTATATAATGTGATATTTCGAAGATCCATGGGTGCAAACCCACGATGGCCTTTGTCGTTGTAGACTGTCGCTTAAGGAACTGGGTGTTTTTAATTAATTTGGTCATGGCCATGATTACTGCGCAGGGCAGAGCTTAAGTCTTACGACTTAGCTATAGCGTAATTTTTTGTTATTAAAAGTATTGGGTTTATTAATGATGTAGCCCACATACTCTGTATATATAGCGTGGCTGTGATTTATTGTAAAAAAAAAGCCTCAAGCTTCAACTATGTTCGTAGTTGGTGTAATGAGTTGTATTTTGATGTTGATGTGAGTTGCAGCTTGGATTCCCATAGGATTCAATTCCTGTTTCACCTTTGAAATTACTTTAGACTGTAATGAGATTTTGATATGGTCTATAAAATGGAAACGATTCCTGTGTATGAAATTATATTGGGGTTTTTGATATGATGGTTTCATGGTTATGTAAATGATTACTGTGTACTAATTTTATGTGGTGCTTTTATTAATCTTGTGACTTGTATTTTGTAACCCACAGGGGTCTTGTGCTACCTCTGGATAACTTAGGGTTTAATTTAATGGTTGAAATGTTTTAAATGGATAATCATTATGTGATGGTCGTGAGTAGTATTAGGTAGGACTTAATGATTTATGCATGTGATTTATGATAACGTTTATTTAAGATTTAGATTGTGTATTTTATTTATGAAAAGAGACTTGAACTTGGACCTAATGAATGGTCACGATACTTCTCAACACAATTCATCAATGAGTCAAGTGCTCCGGACCTCCTCGCTCAACACAAATCATCTCATCAATCATGTGGTTCAGGGTCCACGCCCAACACAAACAGGCATATATCATCCATAATTGGATTACACCCAATATATAAAACAAATAATCATCTTCATATGCATTGCAGTCTTCGACCCAATATATCAAAATAAAATAGCAAGTCAACATCATAATCAATAGGCACATGCCTATAAGTGTTAGGTCCAAAATTTGGGATATTACAGTGACGGCATTTGGCATCAATGGCAACAAGTAAGTGATACAATTACTGAGCATGATTTAGGTCCTCATCTTAGATGAACAATCAACTTCATGAAAAGAACATTCATGTAGCTATGATTAAAAAAGTACAGGTCCAACAACATCTTTGGTGACAATACACAACATTTATATCTGGTTTTTATCACAGATTCCTTTAAAGTCATATAGTACAAGCTATAGACAATATGGTTCAAAATTATATTTGTATAATGGATTAATGATCTATAATAGATCCATTCTATTTGAATAAATTTATGTAATGGACCATATGACCCATGAACAAGGTGTTTCATTTTAAATATAATGAATTGTGACTTTTTTTTCCTATGGAAAAAAAACACTTTATTAGAGCTCCCAACATAGCATACACCATTTCTCTTAACATATATGATGACATATGGCATTTTTAATAATATTAACAACACTTTAACATCACATAATACAATTATTATAACATGTGGTGCTAGAAAATGGATTTTAGTATTGTCAATATTTCACATGTAATGGTTTTGATTTTTAACCTTGCTTGATAAACAAACATATGTATAAGTTATTTGGTTTCGAGGAAAAACATGTAATCTCAGTGTTATGGATCGCTACAATAATGAATTTCCTAAGTTTTTACTCATCATAACTAGGGTGATCTAGGAGTGCTTCTTTTAAATATTTTTGATATATCAAAACTAATCTCGAGTTTGGTCGAAAATCTGTAAAAAAATCTTAGAAGCACATATCTTATCTATGAAAATCTCATAATCTGGGTTCCATAAGTATTTTGAGAGTGCTTAATTTATTTATATATTTAAAGTCCAAAACATAAAATATATACACTACCGCTATAAATAGTTTTATTTATTTTTATAACTAGCAATTGCACCTTAGGGTGCGGTAAAAGAACACTGTATTGAAGGGGAACTTGGGTGATGAAAAAGACAGAGGAAAAATAATCTATTGGGAGAACCAAAAACGAAAAGTGAAAACATGAGAGTTTGATACAATATTCTCAAAACATTAGATTGTTCACATTATTGGCGATTACAGTTTGGCATTCCAAAACTAAACAGGAAAATCAAAAAATTGAATTGTTGTTGCATTCACTGTGGGATTTTTGAATGAAGGATCATCCTAAAATGATGTGGAAGCTAAGGTATTGAGTTACAGTGAAAAAAAACAAAACAACCAGTAATATAGAGAAAAGAACTTAAAATATATGTTTAAATGAATATTTCTCAACAACTGAGAATCTAAACAACTGACTTTTATAGAGAAGATTCATCCATAGGTGGTCCTTCCATGAAAAATTAAACTCCTAAAAGCTTGGATTTTGAAAATTGTAAAACTCATGTTGAATGAGTTGAATTTGAATTCCCACTTTATGGCTAAATGATTTTTTGGCGTGGCACTCAAGATTTGACTGTTAGGCAAGGAATTCTATGTACTTCAATGGATGTGCTCAAGCGTTGGTTAAGAGATATTCCATCTCAAAATATGGTCCAATTAAAACAAATTTTGGGGTATGCTATGGTGCATTACTAATGGTGAAACTAGAGTTCATCGCTAGCAATTTTGTTCCTAGAGATTGTTTATGCATTTGTGTGGAAGCAAATTCCATTATTACAATCCAAGGGATGCTTGGAAGATAAATAGAGAAATCAAAGAGATTGAAAAAACTTGTAGATGAGTCTGGAGGTCTCTAGAAATCATTTTCATATGAGAAGTGTGAAAATTATTAAAGGTTTGTTTGCTAATTTTCAAGTTTCAATAGCTAGGCCTTGCAACTGGATAAATTGTTTCTTTAAGTATACTGATATGTCACAATTGTTGTTGAATGATATTTTTCTTTTGGTGAATAATTTGTTCTTCGGAATTTGAAACTATTCACTCTAATCTTTTACCTGAGAAAATACCTTGGGCACTCTCTTGAAATAGAAAATGTTGCAAATGTAATTCCAACCTCTACTAAACATCTGATTATTGATACCAAGAAATAAATATGGGTGACGAAGGAGGTGATACTAAAGTTGATAAGCATTTTCTTGACATGTAGCAAGTTGTGGAACAATTGGCATATGGTGATAGTAAGATATTAAGGCACTTTGTTGATTCATTCGCTTTGAAATGGAGTTCAATGCCAATATGGGTTGGCCAAGTTTTCCCTCTAGATGCTTGGCATCATGGAAGCACTCATATTAGGGGGATTATGCTAATAATTGTATCATTGTTACAAAATATTGTGGAATATTTTGAACTTCTTCCTTGAGATTTGGGAAACGGGGGTCCTAAACACAATGGAAACTCTCATTAGGTTAGATTGATATAGGAATCATTGACTATAAATGTGATTAAATATTGCATTTTTTTATATGCTCTGATCTCTCAGCAAATCAAAAACATATGAATTGCATGTCCATGGATCCAATGTTGGATTCAAGATACATATGGCCTATCCAACTTTTCTTGTTTCTTAGGTAAATAAATGTCTAGATCCAAGTCCCCAGTATGAGTTCAATGAAATTCACTTGGATTCCCAATTAAGAATGCACCAAATATTGAATGCATCATCATTTGGAAATTTCCACAAGACATACAAATATCCTCTTTTATCTATGATACAATGAACAAAATTAACAAAAAAAATCTATGATACAATGAACAAAATTAACTATGTAAAAGTATATGCATAAGTATTGGAAGAAATTGCTTTGGTATTACCTTCTTGGTGTGTCTCTAACAAGACATTCTAATGATACATATCTAGGTCCAGAGATACCAAATGGGGTTCCTAGGAACCAATGTAGGGGTAATGAGGAGTGGAAGCTATAGGGTCCAATAGAGTATTCAGGAGGGTTCAATGCAACGTAGATGGTTTGATCACTGGAGGATCCATTATTGAGTGACTTCTTCCTTGGTGGGAAATGCTATAAAAATAGTTGTCTTGAGAGAAGAGATAGAATGAATTTAAATAACCTAACTCCTTATACATGTAGACTAATTTTATATTATTCGAGGGTTGCCATCCGTCCAAATAAAGGCACTCCACTAAATTCGACATTGAGGTAGCATTATCACTTGCTCGAAGAATAGCCTAATCAGTTAAGGTACTTATTGCAAACATGATGCATAATGGTTCAATGAGAAAATTAAATCATTTATATGATGAGATAATCATCACATATAATCATGTTGAATTAGGTGATATTATTGCTCACCTAAAATCCTCGACAATATTTGGTAATATCAATAAACACCTAACAATTGATTAAAAAACTTATAATAATAAGCCATTAATTTTTTTTTGCAAAATAATCATATATGTAAAATATATATATTCATAAGTATTGGAAAAGATTACTTTGGTATTGTTTTTAATTTATTTATAAAACAATGTTTATAAATGTCTTACACTATTTGTATATCAAACTCTTTTAACAACCAAAGAAAATTCATTGAGAAACTATGATCGATTTTAATGAAGTTCAAGATTGTTGTATACATGTTGAAAGGAAATGAAGTTGGCTAATATCTAGACCATTTGCACATTTTCAAACAAGTTTGGACGGAAGCCAGCAACATGATTGTTGTTGAAAATGAGATTTCCATTGTTAAAATTGCAATCTTTATTGTATAAATGGATTCGAGACCTTGGATTACCCTTGGGGAACCCAGATTATGCAATTTCAATCACTGAAAAAATACCCTTTGAACAATTTTCGCTGGATTTTGGCCAAAAAACTCACCAAATTTTAGGTGCAATTGATCTAGAGTTTAGCTTACTCAAAAGGAAACTATGGATAACCCACAAATGGTGAGATTTCCAATTGATCTTTGGTTCCATATACAAAGCCTTGGTAAACTTGGCCCATATTGAAAATCAATGCACCTGTGAATCAACTTCTCTCCTCATATTATAAGTGTGAATGGCATAATTTTTCTAGTAAAGTTTGCCAAAATTGGAATGCGTCTCTTTTTACAATGGAAGTAGAAATCATGTTTCGTTTATATTTATAATTTATGAAATTTAATTCTAATTGGTACTAGACACATATATTACATACAAAGTTGTATGTAATTAATTTTGTCATTGGTGTAGAGTATATAATATTAGTAAAATTTAAGATTTGTAATTTCCGATACTCTAATATAAATGTTTATCTTCAAACACTACTTCATTGGTTCAATTAAACACAACATTTTATACAAATATTGTTCATCTTGTTAAGAAATTTCTCATTTATTTAAACATAACTCATTTTTAAACTTTATATTTCTTAGGCACATAAGACATTTTATTCAAAGTGTAGGATCAAATTACACAACAAAATAGTTAAACACAAAGATTAACAATTATTATGTGTTACTACTTTTACATGTCTTATATATATTATTATACTTGTTTATTATGTTTTGAATAGTTAATATGATCAAAGTTCTGAGGTGTAAATTTTTTCTTTACATTTACAAATATTTACACCTCAAGAGATTGAGTCCTTCTCAATGTTTTATAGTTCAGACTTTAAAATAAATCTATGTTGATAAATAAGAGTAGATGTAAATGTCCAAAATGTGTATGTTTATAAATAAAAATAAATCTAAAATTTTATTATTAATAATTAAATGTAACTTCTTTTACCAAATGTTGAGTATAGTCAGAAATGAAAATAAGTGTGAATGTCTTGTTCATAAATGTGAAGCCCTATGAAGAGATTATGGGGTGGAAGGTTCTTTGGTGTGAAGTTCTTAAGGGAAATACCTTCAAATGGATCAAGAACTTAAATAAGTGTGTTAGATATGTCTCCAATTTTTGGTTGAAATGGTTCAAGAACTTAAATAAGGCTATTAGAAATGTCTCCAGTTTTTTGTTTGGTTTGGTTTTATAAAGGCTTTTAATTGGATCAACAAATGGTCTTTCTTGGAAAGTGGGAAATGGTTTTAATTTTATGGTGAGGGTGAATCCTATTATTGGAAATGATGAAAATTATATCTTGTCTCCATTTATTAAGGATTACGAAAGTGAACTAGGATTTGTTTCTCTTGCTCATCTTAAAAGACCCTCTTGGTTACACCCTTCAAATTCTGATTGGTTCACTACTAAAGACTTAGGTTTGGGTGATATTTGGTTTGAAGAATGGACTGAATATATCATTTATCTTAACAAGTTGGGTATTAGTCTCAATTCTGATGAATATGAGCTAATATGGTTGATGAATCAATCTATTGGACAGGTTTGTGCCAAGTCTGCATATGCTACTATTGCAAACTATATCTCTCATGTTGATCCTAAATGGTGATTTAAAAAATTGTTGAAATGACATTTCCTTTGAAGCCCATCTGTTTTATGTGGTTGGGTTTTGAAAATTGTTTTCTTACTTAGGATAATCTACTTCAGAGAGGATGGGAAGGTCCAAATCTTTGTTTTCTATGCAAAGCTAGGTGTGAATCTATTAACCATTTTTTTATGAATTTCGAGTATAGTAGAAAATTTTGGATTTTTGTCTATGATGCCTTAAGCTTTAGGGGAATGATAGTGTGGAAGAAAATTTTTGTGAGTGGATTAAAAACAAGCATGCCCATAATTAGCTATATCTAGATTTCTATTGTTGGGATATTTGGAAGACTCGAAACTATGCAATTTCTTAAGGACAATTTGTTAATGTCTTTGCTATCTATTTGAGGCTAATTTCTATGTATAATATTATTCCTCAATGGATATAAAATATAGAAGAGTGAGATAGATCTCAAATCTCCCTTCTTCTACAACTGCTACATGTTTCTTTGATGGTGATCCCAAGGAGTAGATGTGGTGTTAGTATCATTCTGAAGATTATTGAAGACCATTTTTTTAGGTTAAGATTAAATTGTGGAGAGGGTAGAAACACAAAGTCAGAATTATTGGCACTTTGGTGCCTTCTCAAATTTGCTTTTGCCCTCCAGGTAGGATTTTTGGTGATCAGAAGGTCATAGTAAACTTGACAAATCATATTGGCTCTCTTTAGGTTATCTTTCTCTATCAATGGTGCTTGACGACTAAAGAAGGTATCCAGTCTCCTTTCATGATATGAAAATTGAACATATTTTTTGCGAGTAGGATTCAAATGTTGATTCTCTCTCCAAGAAGGCTATGGGGAAATGTTGGTTATCCTACATGTTGAAGAATTTATGGGGAGTACTTTGTAATATGAAGAATTATTTTCTTTCTTCTTTGAAGTAGATTGATCTTTTATTTGCTAGCTCTTGTAAATAATGTCTTATAAATTTTAAAAGCTATTTGGGTTAGGGGCTAATGGCTTATGTACTTTTTTTTATTCCTAGATATAACAAAAGACTATTTTTTAAATACTTGAAAAAAGTCTTAAAAAAATTAATTATGATATGTTATTTTTGGTGAAAAACAAGTTTGTGATTTGTTTTGTCTGAATTACTTTATTGATGATTTATGAAAACTTCAAGCTAATTAAAACTTAACCTATCTAAATTAAGAAGAAAAAATATGTGTTGATGGATCTACATTGTGGACAATTTATGGAATGAAACATAGTTAAAACTTAACCTAGGTTTATATTTTTAATAAGTTGTCTAAATCAAGAAGATATGTTTTTGTTGATTTACATTGTCCATAATTTATGGAATGAAACTTACTTAAAACCATAGTAAGCATAATTTGAGTACGAATAGAGATTATTAGGTATGGGAAAAATAGGTATAAAAAAAATCTAGCACTAAAAAAATACGGGAGTAGGTTGTTTATAGATTTAAAAAACTTATTATTTAAAGTTTAAAAAATCTTAAAATACACATAAACTATTCAATTTTTACATGAAGTGTTTGAATTTGAAAGACAAGGGCTTTTTTCCCATCAAATAATATATTTATAAGTTTAATTATAAAAATACTAAATAATTAAAATGCCAAAATTAAATTATACAACAATAAAATCAATTTCTAATATTATATTCCAAAAAATATAACCCTAACTAAAATATAATATTATAACTAGGTAGTAAACTTTATATTACAAAATAAAATTAATCAAATCTTTGATATTTGTAACTAAAGTATAAAACAAAATATGTATTATAAATTTTAAAGCTTTACACTATTAAAATGTAAAACTAATTCTAAATAGATTATGAGACAAAATTAAAAATAAAACAATAAAATTGAAATAATAATAATTTTATAATATATGCCAAAAATATGGGCAAATTTATTTTATTAATATTTACGCCCATAGGCGTATATATGTTAGAATTTTGGGGTGGACTACCATCTATGCTTTTTCATATACCGACGAGAATGAGACAAGTGTACTGTCGAGATTGATTCTACGGTAGTCGTCCAAGATTAAACAAGAATGAGACAAGTGTACTGTTGAGATTGATTATATGAGTGTCATCCAAAATTAATAATTAATAATTTAAAAAAAATAAAAAATAATTTAATTAACATGTGATAAGTAGAGTTAATGATAGTTGTAAAAATTAAAATTAATCTTCAACTATTCTATTATTAGATATAGCTTAACTCCATCTATTATTAAATACAACTATTAGTTTAACACAAATGTGTCTAGAACTATTGGCTTAACTTCAACTCTAATCAAAGTTATATTGGATAACTATTAACTTAACTATTATATGCAACTATTACGTTAACTCCAATGATTCTACAACTATTAGCTTAATTACAACTCTAATTACTTACGGCTTAGTCCAAGTGCATTTGGCATCTAGGAGTCTAGCTAATGTGCACTCATGTAAGAGACGAACTCCAAATAAAATAGTTCGGACTCTTAATAAATTCCTCTGAACTCGTGTGATAACTACACTTGGTGGCATGGTATTGCAGAAATTCACGTGACACTCAAACTCCACCTACCAATTGGGATTCCACTTAATGTGCATAAGGCTTAGTCAAATTCCATTTGGAAGGTACAAGTCACAATAACTCATAGCTCTTTTATTAACTACAATAGGTTTACATTAGCTTAACTATTAGATACAACTATTAGCTTAACTCCAATGATTCTACAACTAGCTTAACTTTAACTCTAATTACTTAGGGCTTAGTCCAACTGCATTTGGCATCTAGGAGTCTAGCTAATGTGCAGTCATGTAAGAGTTGAACTCCTAATAAAATAGTTTGAACTCCTAATAAATTCCTCTGAACTCGTGTGATAACTACACTTAGTAGCATGGTATTGTGCAACTCATGTGACACTCAAACTCCACCTACCAACTGGGAGTTTAGTTAATGTGCATAAGGTTTAGTCAAGATAACTCAGAGCTCTTTTATTAACCACAATAGATGTATATTAACTTTTAAATTAACTATTAATCGTTCGAACTCCTTATAAACAATTATAAAAAATAAAAAATAGCTCATGTGATAACTCAACTTAATGGCATGGTAACGTGTAGTCCATGTGACAGTTGAACTCCATTTACCAGCTCAAAGTCGAGTTAATTAGTCAAACTTCATTGAAGTAAAGTGCACTTCGTGTGATAGTATAATTCCTAATAAAATCCTCTGAACTCCTAATAAATTCCTCTTAACTCATGTGATAACTACACTTAGTAGCATGGTAATGTGCAACTGATGTGACACTCGAACTCTACCTACCAATTGGGAGTCCAGTTAATGTGCATAAGGCTTAATCCAACTCCATTTGGAAGCTACAAGCGAGGATAACTCGAAGCTCTTTTATTAACTGCAATAGATTTATATTAACTTTTAAATTAACTATTAAATACAACTATTAGCTTAACTCCAACATGATGATACAACTATGAGCTTAACTTCAACTATGAGCTTAACAACCACAACTTAAGTGGTTTTTATGTTAGATTAACTATTAGATACAAGTAATTGACACATTCTTTAGGGAAAAAAATTATAACTATTAGGTCAAGTGCAATGATGATACAACTTTAACTTAACTTCAACTCCAATCACAAATTTTAATTGAATTGCAATGGTTGATGTATTAACTTTTAAATTAACTATTAGATACAATTATTAGTTTAAATCCAATGATTTTACAACTATTAGCTTAACTTTAACTCTAATCGCAATTATATTGGATAACTATTAGATTAACTATTAGATACAATTATTAGTTTAAATCCAATGATTTTACAACTATTAGCTTAACTTTAACTCTAATCGCAATTATATTGGATAACTATTAGATTAACTATTAAGTTAACTCCAATCATGATACAACTATTAAGTTATTTAGGCACATACTTTTTATATTAATGTTTTTCCCTATGGTATGTGCCTAAATTTACGCCTATCGGCGTATTCAGACACATTATTAATTTAATGTGGTTGTTGCTAGTAACGGGTGCGCGCATAGACATATCTACAAAGTATTAATAGAAAAAATATTGTTATTTTAATTATAATATATAATAAATAATATTTAATATATTTATTACCATATTATTTAATTAATATAAAACATAATATACTTAAAATATTATTAATACACTGTTTTTCTGTATAGTATATATGAAAAATATATCATGAAGTTAATTATATCCAATATTTATTATTCACATGTTATAAACTAACCTAATAACAGATATCATCACAAATTCATAATGTAACATAGACATAATGTTCCATACAATGTTATTAATGTACCAAATCAACATATGTTCATTATTATTAGAATGAAGATGATCAACGTCACAATGTGACATAACCAACATTTTTCTCTATAGTATGTATTGTGTCGCAAAACATACGAAGATGTGACATGAAACCCTTGCAAACTGTGACAATGTGACATAGCTTTTGTTTAATTTCATAACGTGACACATACATTGGGGAATGCAAGCATTCAAATACTATGTAGAAGGTTCACAAAGGGTTATGATAAATTACATCATTCATCCCTAGTTTACCGGATTTTTGTCACATTGGAAACAATTATAGTTCTGATTATGTTAGGATGCAATGTTCATGATGGTTTATATGTCTTTGCTACATACCACATTGGTTACGATTTGATATGGTTGTGTTGCTTAAGGTAATTTGTTGCAATTATAAATATATTAAAAACAAATTAGCGGCGATAATATAATAACATAAAATAACCATGTGGTATTGTGGGAATTCGATAATCTTCCTTGGAAATTTCACACTGCAACGTTAGCAATTTTAATCAAAATTTAATATGTTGTTGACTCAAGTTTTGTTAGATTCTAATAGTGCAAAAGTTGTCTAATTGTTATGTTATTTTAGATTGGACCACAACATGGAGATGAATGAACGAATGTTATGTTATGTTAATTGTNACACGGGGATGAATGAATGAATGTTATGTTATGTTAATTGTTAATAATGATAAATTAATAATTTAATTGATTATAAAACAACATTGTTTATTTAATTATAATATATAATAAATAATATTTAATATATTTATTACCATATTATTTAATTAATATAAAACATAATATACTTAAAATATTGTGATTCACTTGTTATAAAGTCACATGTTGTAAAGAAGGTTACGAGTTCAAATAATGAGAATTTGATTATTTTAGTTAATAATGCAACAACCATTCTTCTAAACATCCAAAGATACACATTAATGTGTCACATGTTGGGAATTATCACAATGCGACATAACCCTTGATGAATGTCGATAATGTAACATAACCTATGATAAACGTCACAATGTGACGTAACGCTTATTAAACGCCCACTATCACATTATTAATGTGTAAGATCTTTGGTTGTGTTAACATATACCAACCAAACACTATAACAAACCATGGCTTAACGTC
>LPNX010725579.1:0-22290 GCA_001517045.1 Pseudotsuga menziesii
TATATATAGTTAAAAAAATTTAAGTGTTTTTTTTTGTAGGTAGTTGGGTTTTTTTATAAGATTTTTCGTTTCATAGTTTTGATTTTGTGGCTATATATATCATTCTTTGGAATTGAACCAGAAGACTCATAATCTTTCCAAGGAATATCTTCATCTTGACCGAGGTCATGTTTATTGAAAAATTCAGAATGTAAATAATTTTTTTTCTATTTCAATTCTATAAATTCTACCATCTAGACTCGTTTATATATGATGAATTTTATAATATGTTATAGTTTATATATGATTTGATGTTGCATATATATGATGATGTATGTGCTCAACTTGGGCAGTAGTAAAAAGGGTCTTGTCATTAATTTTTTTTTACCAATCATAAATCATAGATGTATATGTCATTAAGTTTATAGAACTAGGGAATGTTTTTTTGGTTTGTTTTGAATTTAGGCAATTTTGGTCTCGTCTAGTTTTGATCATATCAAAGTTTACAATTTTTTTTTAAACGTGTAGTTTATATTTTTCTTTCACTCTTGAAAAACAATAATTTTTTTCTTTACAAAAACAATTAACTATACATCTATCTTTATTTTAAATATAACAAATAAAAAAATATCATATAGATATAAAGTTTACTTACTCCATGAATCACCCAATCACCCATAGTAAACTCTAATAATAGCTATATAAAATTTACTTACTACATGAACTACCCATAAAAAATTATAATAATTAGTCTGTACTTATCATTAATCAATATAATAAGATGTCTAGTTTGTTTATAGTATATATGAACATTTGTTTATAGTCATTCTCATCTCTAAGCATGTTTAGTATAAACATTTAAAGCTTATAACTCCAATCTTTAATATGTTGAATTAACTTTTTCAGATTGGATTGATATCAAGTAATGATTCATGTATCAATTTTTTATTTTTTTTTATTTTTTCAAATATATGAATTATGCATTGAGTCCAATGATATTTTACCAATAACACAATATTTTTTTTATATTTGTTTGATCCGCTATGAACTTCAAAGAATGATACTTTACCATTAACACCAAGTTTAATTGATCTGTTTAATCAGCCATCAACTCCTGCGAATGATACTTTAGAAATAACAGCAAGTTTGATTGGTGAACGAGCAACTCCTGCGAATGATACATGTGTACAAAGGCAAATTGCAGTGCGAGGAGGAAGATTATACGCCTTCTTAATGAGAAGACAATAAAGATTGAATATGTAGATATTCATAATCATCCTAAACCTCCAAATGTTGGTACAACATTCAGAGTGGATGGTTTGCTTGAAAAAGATCTTGATAAAAGAGAAGTGCATGAAAGTTTGCAAATTACAGGTACATATAGAGATATATTTATATTTGGATATTATTTTAGTTATATTTATATTATTAGTTTTGAAAGTTTCGTTTAGAATTTCAGAAAAGTTCTTAAAATTACAAATACAAATTATTATGATTTTATAAACTAGATAAAATCTTAAAAATACTAATCAATAAATATATATATATAAACAAGTTAATTAATTATTGTTAAATTGAATTGTTCAACCAAACATCAATAAATGTATATATATAAACAGGCTGCTTAGTTATTTATTGATGAATTGAATTGTTCAGGAGGAACATCGTTGCAAAGGGCAACCTCAACGTCCAATCAAGTAGCGTCAATGGGCCATCCAGTGAATTTATCCACTTTTAAAAGTGATAATGTTTCAGACAGAATCATCACTTCACTGGGAGCGGACTCCATCGAAGCCTGCTGCTCACTGCCAAGGTATGCTTTTTCAACTCTATGATATCTGTATACATTTGTTTGTTATAAAATCTAGGGGTGTGGTTTTGAAATTACATGATCATAAGTTCATTAGACAACATAGCTGTGGCTTAATTGAGATTACTGAATATGTATAGATAGCTAATATATTATCTCATTGTATGGTTTTTAAATTATAGGATTATATATCAGATACCTGAGGTATTGGTTGTGAACACAATTGGTCAGTTTGATGATGAGTATGGATGGACCAAATATAGACAAGAAAAAATAAAGTGGAATCTACAAGTCATAAATAAATTATAAACCATAAGTGTAATATTTTTGCATTTTAATTATTTTAATATGTTTTTTTATAAAAAAAAGTTTTAGTTTATATTAACTTTAAATCAAATTTAAAAATTATTATTTTTTTAATGCCACTAGACATAATAATAATAAAATATTTTAAATTAGACCTCAATCTATTAATATCATTTTTTACAATTTAAGTTATTTTTATTATTGTATTCTTGCATAGAATGTTTTATGATTACTACTCATTAAAATATTTTTTTGACTTGGAGGAGTTATTATAAATGCACAAGTCAAGGTTGCTCCCTGAAAAGATATATTGAAGAAAGTACCAATGGTCCTACATCATTTATTAAAAAATATAAACGGAAACATAATCATGATCCCCCAAGTTCATAATATGTTCAAGGAGATGACAACCTCATTTGAAGTTAGTTCCACGGATTTATGATATTTGAAAATGTTGTGCTAGGTTTAATAGTGAAAAGATGTTGGTTGTGCTTGGTTTAATAGTGAAAGGATGTTGGTTGTAATGTTTGTAGTTTTCTTTTAACGGGATGATAACCTCGTTTTCAAGTTATTTAGGTGGCTTTATGGTATTTGAAAAGGTATCATATTAGTTACATGGCCTTTTGATTTTTGAAATTGTTGATATTGAATTTGATGGTGAATTTCATTGTTTTTGTCGGACAAAGCAAAACTAGAAAGACATCTTGAATTTTAAGCATTTTTTATTTTTAATTTATAGATGTTTATGTGTGGGTATTACATTCACTTCATGCAAAACAAAAATGGAGATAATTTATGTTTTTTTTAATATAAATTTGTTATTTATTTCAATGAAATATTAATATCTTTTAGTGTAGTTGTTAAATGGCATTTGAAGTAATGGATATTAATTCATTTGCTATTTATTCTTTTTAACAAGTGCATGTATATTGAATTGATGAATAAAAAGTTTATGTATATGATAATGGTATATATATATATATATATATATATATATATATATATATAATGGTAGGTGGTGATTTAATGAGGGATTAATCCATGCTTATGGTATTGGATGTGATGAAGATTAGACTAGGTTGTATTTAGTTTCTCTAAGTTGAAATGATTGATGCATTCTTATTGGTGTACTATCATTGATGTTTGTACAGTAAATTGATGCATGTATGGTTGTCATTGGTTTACATTGGTGTATGATTAATATATGGACCACCTATTATGAGTTGATGTACTATGGATCAATGTGTGTAAGGTTGATGTGTGCTGATGTAGGATTTCAGTTGGTTTATGTTAGTGGCATACATTGATTACTATTAGTTGATGTATAACAGATTCTTGAATGTCATAAAGAAGACTTATGCTTTGTGTTGATATGAAAAGTAGTATGTTTAACTATTTGTTATGTCTCTTTTTGGTTTCTTAATTAGAACTCCATAAAGTATTTAGGTGGTATTTGTGATATTTGCTAGAAAAATATATTTGTAATTTTTTTTACAAATGTATTTTTGTTAGAAAGGTATCTTTGTGATATGTGTTGAAAGGTATTTTGGTAGTATCTTGATTACTTTCATGTATTTTTATTGAAATATATCCTTAATATCTGGGTAGTATTTTGTATATCTTTGCTGAAAAATTTGCACTAATCATGTGACCCATTAAAATATGATTCAATTACCTTTCTTGAAGATGTAACTCATGAATGTATATATATCCAATACTAATTATGTAAAAAGGGATGCAAGCACTATCTAGGTGATCTTGTTGAAAAAAATATATTCTTGTGATCGTTTTTTGAAAATATATTGCTACTGCTATCTTCAGTGATGGCTTACTATCGATATAATACACAAACACGAGAATGTAGCTCAGCTTTGGGGCATGTTTGGAATGATAATAACACTGCATCTAATTTTCCAAATCCTTTACACGATGTGGCCATCACTGGGCCTGGAAACATCTCTGTTGAACCAGTAGGTGTGACAAATGGTGGTTTCGGAGGCAGTTTGGTTGAAAGCTGTGATGGGCGTGGAAAGATCTCTCAGCTTGAACCAGTCAATATGACAAATGGTGGTTTTAGAGGCAGTTTGGTTGAAAGCTTATGTGCAAGGACTCGCCGAAGTGATGGGTTTGGAAACATCTCTCAGCTTGAACCAGTCAGTATGACAAATGGTGGTTTCAGAGACAGTTTGGTTGAAAGCTTATGTGCAAGGACGCGCGGATCTGTTCCGCAACTGAATACCACCCAACTGTATGAAAACATGCAGTCGCTGCCTATGCCAACACCTGATTCCAGTTTGTTGAAAATACCGCGAGGTTTGAGTCCCGCCTCCTTGCTCGACTCTCCCGCTATTTCGAAGGTGCAGACAGTCGATTTTCCAGCTGCTTCTAATGTGCAGGTCAGTTAGTTTGGTGAAATTTGTATTGTTTGGAAATATTTCATAGTTTGCTTAAATTTCGGGGGTTTAGAAAATCCTATTGTCGAGTGAGTTAGTTCAGTTGAATGTGTAGGTTGAAGTTCTAGCTAAACAGTTAGACGCCTGCACAGACTTAGATCCTCGCACGAAAAACCGCGTTCTTGTTTGTCCAGTCTTAAAACCGTTTTTTAGAAAACCCAAATAGTTTCGTTTCCGGATCGTTTCTTACAGCCGTTCTATGAATTTTTTTTTCACCAATCAATGGATCACCCACGAGCTGTCAGTTCAAATCCCTCCTGTTGGTGGAACCTCCTAATAGTGATGATTGTGGGTGGTATACCCAGACCTAGCTAAGCTGGTGCATGGCTAATTCAAGGAAGGGTAACCCCAGTTATGTAAAGGAAGTAATATATTTATGTTCCTTGTGTTTTCCAATGCAAGTGTTGTATACCGAGGAATATAATGCTTTATGTTGTAGTTCCTTAGTTATCCTGTAGTAGCTCAATTGTGTCCATATATCGATCTAGGAGTTAAAAAAAACTATAAGAAAACTAGGATTGGAAGTAAATGGGAGGGGTTTGCCAATTCTGTACTAGTATTTTTGCGGCTTAGTTTGATGAAGAAAATCTTATGTCTCAACTAGGATGAGATTGATGATATTTTCAATCACTTGTTTGTGCTGTCCTTTTTCAATCTAGGTTCTGTGAGGTGGGAAAAATAGAAAAAAAAATACAACGTTTCGTTCTTGTTTATTTGATTAAACTATATCATTTTTAAAGGCTTTGGCGGAAGCATAGATAGGCTAAAATATCTTAGGGCATGACAAAACCAGAAACAAAATTTAAACAAGATATATTGACATACACAAAACTTAATAGTTTATTCTTTAATCATACTGGAACAAAAAAAATTTACATTTACAGCCATTACATCTCACTTTTTTACCCCATCTCTCTTACATTTACATCTCCCAGTTCTTGTTCTATGCACACATTTCCTACTTCTAATATCAGCAAAGCATGCCCTATCTAGACTCTTCTAGATAGGCAGATTCGTGTTATCGAGACACCTCTACAACTGGAAGGATAGAGCCTTATCTAGAGGCTTACTTAACAAGACTCTAGTTACATTGATGTTAGTGAAACAATAGCTGCCCATCTACTGAGTATACAACTCACAATTGATCTGATAGGAGACCGGAGAGGGAGGTTGGCTGTAATTAATGCCAACAAACTCTCCCTTAATTATAACCAGAGTCTCCTTCAAAACTTACAAAATGTATAAGAACAATAATTTTCTGAATGTACAACTAAACATTTAACTAACACCATTTAGTAATGCTTCTATTTACATACACATTTTTAATTCAAGTGACTGAAGCTCTGCTTTGCAAAATTTAAAATGGTTCAAAAACATATACAACTGAAATGTGAAACATTTGTTCCTTTCCATCTTGGTCGTCCCCAAACTTTGAACGAGTTGTGCTTTGGCTTCTTCATTTTAACTTTCTTTTTCAGCTGCACTGTTTTCTTTGATTTTTCAAATCTGTAATCTTCAACCTCCTTTGGCCTCATTCTTCCATCAACATCATCAAAGTTTTCAATGGTTTTCTGCTTGCTGTAATCATAACTTTTTAGTTATACCATTTGTAAAGTTATACCATTTGTATCCTAAAGGCTTCAACTTGTTTAATAGTTTCCTGCTACAAAATCAACTTTAGATAATGCAGAATCTCTTCAGCTCAGAAATATTCATGGCATCTTCATTATTTATAGCTTCAATGCTACCATACACATCTTCATGCATATTCATTTCTGCCTCAATTTCTCCCACTATACTTGCTGCTGTTAATTTGATTTCATCTTGGTCTACAGTCTTTGCTTCTCCATACATCTTTCCTTGTGCCAATTTCAATTTGATAGTAAAATTCAAAATTTCTTGAATTTATTGTTCAAGAGTTTCATCATTTTCTGTATAAGGAATTTCATCATCTATAACTCATTTCTGAATTTTCTTCAAACTTTTCTCCAACTTCTATTGTTGTCCAAATATTCACTATTTAAGTAACATCTACAACATTGTCTTCAACAGAAAGTAAATCTGGTTAACCATTCATCATTTTTAGAATCAATTCCATTTCTTTCCTAACTTCAATCAACTCATCTTCACTCAGAAAATTTTCATCATAGATTGGTCCTTCTTCGATTTCAATTTCATCTTTAGCTTTTGAAATTTCTGCTAACTTTTCTTCTATTGCTTGTGCTTCAACACCAAAATTATTATTAGGGAAATTGTCCAAATATTTAACATCTTCATGAGGTTCATAGTGCTGTAGCTCATGACCATCAACAAATTTCTCATCAACTTCGAAATGTTCTTTATATAGTGTTGCAGCATTTATAAAGATGCAATCATTTGTCATCAAGGACATTTCTCCATTGTTTCCCTTTTCTTCTCCATATTTATTCTTTACGTTTTCATCATTATCATTTTCTTCTGCTTTAGCAGGATGTTCAGTACCCTCATTACAATTCTCAGCACTGTCCATGACAGCTACATCAATATTCTAAGATTCAACACCTTGCTCAACACCTAGTAACACATTGTTGTTGCCCCCCTACACCAAATTCTCTTCTCAAAGATTCCAAGGCTTCTTTAGCACTGGTTGCAACAACAACAACATGAAAAACATTGTCTTCCATGGCTTCACCAATGAGATACAGAGAAGAGGCGTCACTTGCCTCATCATAAGGTTCATTATATTCATTTTCAACAAAATTAAATAACCCCTTCTGTAGGAAGTACAATCTTCATTTTAATAGACCAAAATTCATAATCCTTAATTGAGAAAACTGGAGACCTCATCATAAGGTTCATTATATTCATTTTCAACAAAATTAAATAACCCCTTCTGTAGGAAGTACAGTCTTCATTTTAATAGACCAAAATTCATAATCCTTACTTGAGAAAACTGGAATTGGCTGCAAATCTAGATGAACTTCTTCAGGCATCTACTTTGCCACAGCATACAAGTGTGCAATAAAAAAAGTTGAATTTCCTTTCCTTGTATAGTTTGATTCTTCTTATCTTCCCCATCTCTATCTTGGTTTGATATGAGATTCATAACACAGTACAGGAAAAGAACTTCGGGTTTTCTATTCTTCAATTGCCTCAACCACGGGTTTCAACCCTTTACTTCTGTGCTAGTGCAGGAACACATGGGATTTTTGCCCAAAATTCAGTCACAATGATTTCTTGCAACCAGCTCAATCACTACAGTTGGGAGCACTCAACCTCTTACAGTTGAGAACGTCAACACTGCCAATACCACAACAGGGCTTTCTTCTCCACAATTTTGTTTTGTGGGCTCTAGTCCTCTCCTTTTTCTATCTAGTCCCGGCCTCAGATTAAATACACACAACTTCTCCAATGCCCATAACTCCTTTGCAATCTGACTTTCTTGCAATATTTGTACTACCGACCATTGGCACACAGATCTTGGGCTCTTCTGGTCACAACTTATTTAAACTAGGGTTACAACCCTTATCTTCAACACGGCTACACTCTGCCACTACAGGCACATAAGAGCTTCCTTCTTAAGAAAATGTACAATTTACTAACGGTGGCTTCTGCTCACGAACATCTACATACAGACGAATTGGTTCTCCTCAATGGTTATACAAATCACAAGCTTCGGCCTCTATTTCACTTACCACTCTCGAACACTTCATAGTGGTGGAATTCTCCTCAAAGGTTATACAAATCACAAGCTTCAGCCTATATTTCACTTACCACTCTCGAACACTTTATATTGTTCCACAACTGTTGCCGTTGTCTTTTGCATCAAGATTCTGCTCCTTATCTTCAAACAATGTGTATAATCTCAACTCTCAAACTCAATCTGAAACTCAACCAAGTGGCTTCTCCTTATCCTCCACGGTTTGCCTTGTAGCTCTGATTTCTTCCTCCAAGGAAATTGAGCAAGCTTCTCTTCTAGGTTTTCTCTAGTTCTTCGAGGGCTAAGGCCCTTTCTCTGCTGAATCGAGCTTCACACATCAGCTTATCTCTTTCCAAGGGTGGCTCAACTAATCTATTTCTGAGATATCTCCACATTCACACATCAGCTTATCTATTCCTGAGATATGTCCACATTTACTCTCACTGATTTGCTTGAATCCCTTTAGCACCGCTTCTGCTAGGATGGGATTTTTTTTTTTTCAAGAGACTACAACTCTTTTCAAAGGCAGCTCCTTCAAACACATCAAATGAAATCCATCACTTCTCCAAAACTATTACTTTACACATCAACGACTTACTTAGATATGGATCTTGAAACCGTAGGAGTAGCAACTCAACTAACATTGACAACAAACTTCACTACATGCCTAATTCCCTCCTAACACAACCTAGAAATAGAATGTCCACTCGTAGTCCTCTCTTAACGTCCCGCACCCTCTGATCGGCGAGGAGGGCCTTACCAAACAAACAAAAACCTCTGGGCAAATAACCCCATGAACATGAACACACATATAATGTTGAAATCTAAAGCTTAAAACATAAAACATACTAAGATGCAAAATCCTTCATATACATGGTGGAAGCAACATACGTTCATTCAAGCATACCACATGTTCATCATATTCATTAATCAGTAAATATAAATGCAGAGACTATATCAAGAATACTCAGCTTAAAAGGAATTCGTCCCACAACCAGCTACGTCGCTGCAACGTTCCACCCAACCATAGGCCAGCGTGCTCATCAATCTTTCAGCAACACTGCCACCCTCGAGCTGGGCATGATTCCTCAAGGAATAAGGGTCAAGCAAGTTTACACATAGCCAAGGTACACAAATCAATTAAACCCACACAGTAGGGTTTGTAAGGCCGTCAAGGAGCTAGGAAAGACTAAATGCTAAGCTGGTGGCCTCATTGAAGAGATAAGGAGGCCTACACCAGATTTAACCCGACTTCTAAGACATCCACACATCCGAGACCATGAATCAGTCCTTTCTCTGCTTCACAGTCCCTCAAGCCCTAACTTCCCTTTCCTATACTCTTCAAGGGTTATGGAGAAGAAATCCAGGAGTCTAACTCTGTCTCAGTGGCTCCAAACACTAGTTTTCTCAAACATAGACAACCTCTAATCCTATTCTCAACAGTCTGAAGGCCAACCACTGCATATTGCAGTAAAACAAACCGTCCACGGATCTGTGAGGAGATAAATACAATAGGGTGACAACCCCAAATGACAAGGTGAACACAACTCAAGTCAACAAGATGACTCAAAGTTGTTCTTGGCCCTAGCGTGGCCAAAACAACTCCGCAGCAACCCAAAAAGGTACTTGTATACACAGCAACCCAAAAACCAAGGGAAGACAACATCCATGCTTTTACCACTGCAGCAACGGAAGAAACACAAGCTCACAGAAAATTCCACATGGAGATGAAAAGGTCTGATTCTCATCCTGGACAAGGGAAACACATACGCAGACCCCCAAAACTTAAGCATAGACAGAGTCAACCAATGTAGGGAAACAATAGCCCGTTCTAAACAATCAAGCCACGATACACCTACACAGTCGACAATGGAGGAGTAAACAGATCCTCAACCATTCCTGAGAAGGACATACACGCCAAAACCGTAGGAACAATACCCGCCCCGGCCCGAACGCTAATGGCCAAATCGGAACACCCTTGCTCTCTGCATGAGGAACCACTATGGAGAACCCAAACACTGTGTGAGGAAGTAGAATCTCTCTGCGTGAGGATTACCAGAACAACTTGCAGTGGGAGGCAAACTAGCCCCCTTCTGTGTGAGTGAGCCATACCCAAAACCTCCAAAGAAGTGGGATCGTGGAAGAGTGGGATGAGTGTTTTCTTGTACCCCACGCGATGTGAAGAGGAAGAGTCTGCTAGTGGAGTGGGTACGTGGGAAATGACTGATAGTCCTACCACACCCACCACTATTCAACAATAACTGCTCCCAGACACCAAAAATTAAATGGGTGGTCGACACATGGAAAACTCCCAATGACCCCTACACGTTGGACAACCCCCACCCCTTAACCTTAGGAATCATGCCATTTTCATTTAACATTGCACCGTCGTAGCTAGCTGTAGGTTTATTTTAATTGATGTGCATATTTACATGATGCCAAAACTATAATGTGTCGGATAGCACGATATACCATCGGCAACGATCCTTATTGCCCATACATGACTAAATCTATGGTGGGGTTTTTTCCTTTAGCTCCACACCACGATTAATTACAATATATACATCATGTACCTTTTTATTATAACCGAGGTCAAAATGAGGGCATTACATCTCCGAATTTCTTTCTCCACATTACCAGCCTCAGGCAGCAACAATGGAGAGGCCAGAGGTTATGGCTCATTATTCTTACATGCCAGAAGGAATGGACGGGAAAAGCTTGTGAGTGGAGGGAGCTAAGCTCTAATACCAATTGAAGGCACTAGTGGAAGCATAGATGGGCTAAAATATCTTATGGCATTACAAAACGAGAAACAAAATTAAGCAAATATATTTACAGACACAAAACGTAATAGTTTATTCCTTCAACATACTAGAACCAAAAAAATTCACTTTTACAGCTATTAAGTCTCACCTTTTAACAACATCTCTCTCACATTTAAATCTCCCAATTCTTATTCTATGCACACATTTTCCATTTCTGATATAAGCAAAGATTCGTGTTATCTAGAAACTTCTATAGCTGGAAGGATCGAGCCTTAGAGGCATCCTTAACATGTTTCTAGTTACATTGATGTTAGTGACACATTAGCTTTCCATCTACCTACTTATACAACTCATAATTGATGGCAATTGATTTGATAGGAGACTATGGAGGGAGGTTGATTGTAATTAATGCCAACAATTTCTTAGCTGGTATGTAGATAGTGGGGGGCTTTGAGATTTGTTGAGGATCGAAAGGACTTTTAAATGGAATTTTACCTATCTCATTTAAGAATTGGTTCTTCAAAGGGGAAGAATGAATGATACGAGTTACAGGTTATAATGTATAGTACATTTATATCTAGAAAACATATGCTTTCACTATATAAAATGTAGAATGCTCTTTAGATTAAAATTTTTCTACTTTTTCTTCAGCTACAAACCATTTTATTTCTAACATTTTTTTATTTAACATTCATTTAAATGGCAAGACTCATCCTCTTATACTATGTTGTTTTTTCTCTCTACTTGTTTCTTCTGTATGGGAAACCTTCAAACTCAGTTCTTGGTAACATAGGTTCACAATACCAATCTTCTTGATTCAAACTACTTTGTTCGAATCTCTCCTTCTTTCTGTCCAATACCCTTGTTGGAATTTGTCATTTTATTCAATGTTGTGCAAGTTTGTTTATGAAATAAAGGTGGTTGTTCAAGGTTTTGTTTGGAAAGAAAGAGAACTTGTTCAATGTTTAAATATCTTTGTTAGAATCTCTCATTTTATTCAATTTTGTGCAAGTTTATTTAAGAATAAAAGCTAGATGTTTAGATTTTTGTTTGGAAAGAAAGAGTAGCTCTTCAATGTCTTGTTTAGACCTATAGTATAAGCTGTGTTTTTTTTATTTTTCATTTTATTAAAAATAATTTTTATATTTTAGATATATAATTTTATTTATCTAATATATATATTAATTAGTAATTAAGAAAAAAATCAAAACAAAAAATTCACATTACTGCAAATTTGGATCAAAATGTAAAGAGATTATATATTTCAAATAATTCATTTCTAGTTATAAATTAAATTAAGAAAATATGCAAATTTTTAATTTCAATTAAATGGATACTTTGGTGTTGGTTTAAGGGTGCTTTTTCTTGTGGCTAAGATAGTTGTACTTTTTTATTATATATATATATATATATATATATATATATATATATATTGTTGGTATTTTTTGTCAGGTATTTAGGTATTTGGTTTTTAGGTAGTTGGGTTATTTTTTGTTTGGTGGCTAATTTTGTTTGAGGCACATTTAAACCAGCACTCCTAATGATATTTGATTGTATTTTTTATCATATTTTATTTTAAATCATCATCTTGAATCAGGCATGTCTATTGAAAAACTCACAATGTAAATATGTTTTTTTTCAATTATATAAACTCTATCTTTTGTCGTGATTTATATATATATATATGGTAAATTTTATAATTTGTTCTAGTTTATATATGATGTTGTATGTGCTCAACTTCTCGTACTAAAAACTGCCTTGCCATTAATTTTTTTTTAAGCACCATAAATCATAGTTATATGTCATTGAATCTATAAAACTAATGAATGCTTTTTTGGTTTGGTTTTAGTTACTATCAAAGTTTACAAGTTTTTGTTCTATTTTAGATATATAATATATATTTTTCTTTGATTTTTAAATAACAATCAATTTAAAAAAAATTTAATTATACATCTATCTTTACTTTAATTTACTGCATAAACCACCCATAATAAACTATAATAATCTCTATATAAAGTTTATTTATTGCACCAACCACTCATAATAAACTGTAATAATTTCCATATAAAATTTAGATACTGCATAAATCATCCATAGTAAACTGTAATAATATCTTTATATTGATTATTAATTAAAATAATGACATGTCTAGTTTGGTTACAGTATGAACATGCAACACTTATCTTTCTCACTTTTAGGCATATTGAGAATTAAGTTTTTGAGATTAGATTGATTATTAAAAATGACTTGTCTAGTTTGGTTATAGTGAACATGTAACATTTACTCTTCTCATCTTTAAGCATATTGAGAATTAACTTTTTTCAGATTCAATTACTTCTATGTATCAATATTTAAAAAAAATTAAATTAAATTTTTATTTCTTAAAATTTGGTTTTAGAGCTATATGAATTTATTTATTGAATCTAGAAAGTATCAACTCCTGAGAATAATTCAGCACATAAAGTTTGTGAGGACATGCATGCTGTATTGACACATAAAGTTTATGAAGATGGGTATAAGTGGAGCAAATGCAATCGAAGAAGGGTGGTCCGAGGAGAGTATATTAGTCATTATTATAGGTGTAGAAAAGCAAATTGCAAAACGAGGAGGAAGATTATATGCTTTCCTAATGGGAAGATAACAAAGATTAAATATGATGGAGATATTCATAATCAATGTAAACCTCAACGTTTGGAGTTGGTGGTTTGCTTGAAGAAGATCTTGATAAAAGAGAAGTGTATCAAGAAGTGCATGAATTTATTGGGAAAGAAAACACCAAAAACGACCACCTTTCCCTCATGTGGGAGCATTTCAACTTCTCTCACAAATTGGAATGAACAAAACATGTTTGGAAAATGAATTTAGGGGGATACGCGTAGTAGCCAACAAGCAAAAACTACTTTGAGTCTGAACCATCATGATTTTTCCCCTATCCGATAATCTGTTCCCTTTCAAGTTTTGGTTTTTCTTGTGCGGATTTGTTCTGTTCACATTTTATGTAGTGTGTTAGTTTCTTTTTTGAACAGGAATTCCCTGAATCCAATTTTGTGCCTTTATTTTTGAAAGACCGGCAACATTTTCATTTCAGCATTTTTGCAGCAATCGGTCTGGAACTGGAAATGTTCAGAAATTTGTAAATTTCTATGTGTGTGTGTAGTCCTTGGTATCTATTACATTTTGATAAATCCCACGACAGAGATCCCCATGTGTGCGTCCATGTTTGGAATTTGAATTGATTGAAGGAATGCAAATAGAGTCTTGACTTGCTTGATAAACATGGTGTGTAAAAGAACCTCACAGACCCATCTGGAAGGCTGGTTTTCTTCTTTGCATGCCATGAATAGCACTGGAAGGGAAGGCATGGCCTGAGGGACTATGTAGCAGAGAAGGGAATGCTTCCTTGTGTTGGGTGTGCAATTGTTTAGAAATCAGGCTAGATCTGGTGTGGGTGTTCATAGATTTGGGGTTGATCTCACCAGCTTAGCAGTGAGTCTTTCCACCTCCTTGACAACCTCATAAACTCAACTGGAAGGATGGCTTGGATGATAGCCTGATAAAACCATTTGTTGGCTTGGCTGTGCCTGAGGTGAATTTGGATAAGTTTAAACCACTTCCTGTGTAAGCCTGATAAACCCAACTAGAAGGATGGCTTGGTTGATAGCCTAATAAACCCAGCTGTTGGCTTGGTTGTGCCTCATGTAAATTTGGCTAAGTGGAAACCAATGCCTGAGTAAGCCTGATAAACCCAAATGGAAAGATGTCTTGGCTGGTAGCCTGATAAACCCATATGTTGGCTTGGTTGTGTCTCACATGAATTTGGCTAAGTGTAAACCACTGCCTTTGTAAGTCTGATAAACCCATCTGTGTTGGCTTTATTGATTCTTATTGTATCCTTGGATATGGGTGAATCTTGTTAGTGTTCCTTATTCCTCAGGGAAGATCATGCCCAGCTTGGTGGTGGTAGTGTTGCTGAGAGATTAAAGAGCACATTGGCCTATGGTTGGGTGGAACGTCGCAGCGACATAGCTGCTTGAGGGATAAGTTCTGTTCAAGATAAGTGATCTTGTCTATGTTATTCTCTGCGGTTGTAATTCTGTATTGTAAATATCTTGATGCAATGTGATGAACATGTTGTTGTGTTAAATTGATGTGATGTTTCTTTGAATAACTGAAATTACACGCATCTATGTATGTTTTCCATGAATGCATTTCAAACTAAGTTTCAAGGTAGATTGGCGAGATCAGTAATTGTTGATGTATTTGTAACTTCAGAATGTATTCATCTATGTATCTTATGTCTTGTAACCCTATGTTTATTCCAGAATGTATGTATTATGTAATTGAGTCATGTTGTCATGCCCCAATGTTCCGATCGGGAGGATCTATTATGTAAACAAGTCATGTCAAGTCATTGTGGGTAACCCTCTGATTGTCTGAGGGTTAAAGTCCCTGTAGTTTTGGGGCACTAGGCTTATTAGACTCTCCTAGTAGAGGTCGGCCCTAGTATGGTTTTAGTCACGCCGAGATTAGTATAAATAGAGATTTGGAGTCTCTATTTAGCACACAACTCATACACACTCAAGTGTAGTGCATAGTTGAGGAAAGAGAAGACAATGGGGCTAGACAAGAAGAAGGATACTGCTGTCGGGAGATCACTTATTGTTTTGGGATTTTCTATTTTGGTGCTGATTCTATCTCTGAGAAAGTTGTGGGGTTTTCTCCTTTATGGTTTTCGCGAGGGAAAACATTGTGTTCATTGTCTCTTTTTTTTAATTGTTGTGCTTGTTATTCTCTCAGTTAAATATCCTAATAATGCTAGCTTAATGTTGAAAAACTAACACGGTATCATATCTAACCTAAGAAGAAGACACTATGCAGCTGTAGGAACTAGGGATTCCTAGTTTGTGGATCTTCCTCCATAGATTTTCAGCAAAAGTAAGGTGGAATAACTCTCCTCCTTAGGGCACATCTTTCTGTGGAAGCATAATCCAATTTTGAGGTTTTTTAGTTTTGGACCCGACACTACTGCCAAAAATTAGGGCTTTTCACAGAAGAGGAATTTTTTAGTGAGCCTAGGCCTGGATTGATATCCTCCCCAAAATCAAATTTAGGGATAAATTTCAAGGAATTTGGGTGGACAGAACTCCGGAAAAGAAAAACCCTAATTTTCTCCTAATCCAGTACTGCAGGATTTCAACTCCAAATATAGATCTGACATCTTGACCTGGTAAGATCTAAATATTTTGTATTTCCATTTGAGGTTCTCAATTTAAGATGTCTCATCATACCAATCTTGATGAAAATTTGAGGGAGTTGATAACTTCCGAGCCTGGAAGTATAGGATCTCCCTGGTCCTGGAAGAAAAGGAGTTCGACTCCAACATCCATGAGCAGGTTCCAGCTCCAGAGGGAGATGAGGCTAAGGACTTACATAAGAATAAGATGGTTATGGCAAAGAGGATCATTGCTAATTCTATCAAGGATCACCTTATCCCTCAGGTGTCCTCTCTCAAGACACCTAAAGCTATGTTTGATGCCCTAACCAAATTGTTTGAAGGGAAGAACATAAACTGGAAGATGACTCCGAGGAATCAAATGAAGAATGTGAAGATCCATAATGTAGAGACCATCCAGTATTACTTCACAAGGGTTTCTCAGATCAAGGAACAATTGGAAGTAGTAGATGAAAAAGTGGAGAATGCAGAAATTGTGATGGCCACCTTGAATGGTCTCCCTAGGACATGGGACTCTTTCATTCAAGGGATATATGCTAGAAAGAAGTTAATCAAGTTCAGTAGACTGTGGGAATAATTTTCTTAAGAAGAAGCTAGGATAGCAGCTCGAGAAGAGAAGATGGGAAGTGAAGATCAAGCTCTCATAGTACAATCCAAGAAACACAGATCTAGCCATCACAGGTCTAAGTTCATTTTCCATACATGTGATGAAAAAGGACACTTTGCTAGAGATTGTCCTAAGAACAAAAGTATCTCTCAGAATAAGAAGGGAAACAAGAGAAGACATCATACTCATGCTGCAGAGGATGATGAACCTTCATCGAAAAAGAACCAGATATGAAAGTGAAGATTCTTCAAGCAAGGATGAATATGTTTTGATCTCTGCTCTCATGGGAAACATTACTCATGGAAGTGATGATTGGATTATTGATAGTGGGGCCTCCAAACATATGATTGGATTCAAGGAATCATTTGTGAGACTTTCAGAACATAAATCACCTCACAAGGTGAAGCTAGGAGATGACTACCAATATCCAATAAAAGGTAGTGGGGAATCTTCCTATAAATTAGACTTTGGTAAGTCTCTAACAGTGAAGGAAGTATTGTTTATACCAGGACTCAAGAATAACCTTCTCTCCATATCAGCATTGGATGGAAAAGGAATGAGGGCTGCATTCATAGATGGTTAAGTCATCATGTGACCAAAAGGAAAGATTATCGATGATGCAGTGATGATTGGAGAACAAGAAGGAGGTTTGTACAAATTGAAGGGCCATCCAGAACAAGACTTGGTCCATGACACAGTAGAGCCAAGTGAACTTTGGCATAGAAGTATTGCACATGTGCATTACAGAGCACTACCTCTTGCAAGCAAAGTTGAAGGTCTTCCAGAAATGCAAGCAAAACATGACGGGGTATGCAAAGGATGTGCGAAAGGAAAGAACACAAAGAAGACATTTTCAAGTAGTGAAAGGAAATAAAAAGGAATCTTGGAAATCATCCACTCCGATGTATGCGGTCCTATGTCATCAAGCTCACTAAGCGGGTATGCATATTATGTTTCTTTTATTGATGATTTTTCTAGGAAAACATGGGTTTACTTCATGAAGAATAAAGACGAAGTATTCAAAAATTTCAAGGAATTCAAATCCTTGATTGAGAATCACACTGAAAAGAAGATCAAGACCTTTCGATAAGATAATGGTGGAGAATTCACTTCGAATGAATTCAAAGAGCTATGCAAAGAATCAGGGATTCGGTGGGAGTTGTCCACTCCTTATAATCCACAACAGAATGGGATTGCAGAACGGAAGAATATAACTATCATGGAAGCTGCAAGAGCTATGCTTCATGATCAAGATCTTCCTATGTATCTTTGGGTGGAAGCTGCCAGAACAACTATGTATTTATAGAACCGTACTACACATAGAGTACTTGAGAACAAGACTCCTGAAGAAGTCTTCTTCGGTAAGAAACAAGAAATCAGCCATCTCAGAATATTCGGTTGTCCTTTGTACATACACATTCCAAAAGAGAAGAGAACAAAATTAGATCCTTCAGGAAAGAAGGGTATATTTGAAAGCTCGAAGGCTTACATAATATATTTCCTAGGATACAAGAAGATTGACATCAGTAGGGATGTGACATTTGATGAAGACACAGCTTACAAAAAATCTAGAAAGAGACCTACTGAAGAACTTGAAGAAGCAAAAGCACCTAGAATTCATGATACAACCATGAATGAAGAAACTCAAGAAGAAGATCGATAATTTGAAGAACCACAAAGAACTATAGATCCACCTATGGAGAAGAATCCTCATAAGAGGAAACCTGCTTGGGTACGAGAACTTATCCAAGGTGCGGAAAGATATGGGGCTCCAGAAGAGAATCACAGAGAAAGAAAGAGGACCAGATCCTGCTCTGGGTATGTAGCTTTACTATGTGATTTCATTGATAAAGAACCTTCCAGTTATGAAGAAGCGGTAGAACGGAAAGAATGGAAGGATGCTATGATTGAAGAATATCGATCGATCATGAAGAATTATGTTTGGTATATTGTCCCGAGACCAGAAGGGAAGTCAGTTGTAACTTCCAAATGGATCTACAAGATCAAGCATGCTGGAGACAGTAGCATTGAAAAGTATAAGGCAAGATTTGTGGCTTGGTGTTTCTCTTAGAAAGAAGGAATAGATTATGAAGAAACCTTTGCACCTGTAGCCAAATACACTTCCATTAGATCAGTACTTGCTCTGGCTATAGTGATGAAATGGGAGATACACGAGATGGATGTCAAGACTGCTTTCTTGAATGGTGTAGTGGAAGAGGAAGTGTATGTAGAACAACCACTTGGTTTTGAGACACATGATAGATAGTCTCATGTATGCATATTGAAGAAATCCCTATATGATTTGAAACAGGCACCCAACACGTGGTACAACATAATTGACAGCTTTCTATCCAGGTTGGGCTTTACCAAGAGTAAAGCAAATTCCAACCTTTACTACAAGGTTGAAGATGGAAACCTAGTGATGCTTCTACTATATGTAGATGATCTATTTATTATAGGTACAGATGGGTTCATTGCTGATACAAAGAGAAATCTTACGGTTGAGTTTGAAATGAAGGAATTGGGTATGATGCATTATTTTTTAGGTATGGAGGTGAGGAAGAGTGCAGATGGAATCTTCCTTGGACAAGGGAAGTATGCAGTAGAGATCCTAAAGAGGTTTGGGATGATGGACTGTAAGGATATGGCCACACCTATGGCATCGAACCTGAAGCTATTGAGTGATGCTTCATCAGAGACATTTTATGCCATGATGTATTGTCAAATGATTGGGTCCTTGATGTACCTAACGAACACGAGACTAAACATTTGCTTTGCTGTGAACACCTTGAGCCAGTTCTTGACAAATCCGAGAAATGTTCATTTGATTGCTGTAAAGCATATTATGAAGTACCTGGAGGGAACAATTGATTATGGGCTCAAGTCCAATGTGAATTAGAAGATTAACCTGGAGGGTGATGTTGATTCAGATTGGGCAGGCATTGCCATCGATAGGAAGAGCACTTCAGGATGTTGCTTCAGTATGGGATCAGGTGTGATCTCTTGGTTTAGCAGGAAGAAATCCTGTGTGGCACTAAGTACAGCTGAAGCAGAGTATGTCGCAGCTTGTTCAGCTAGTTGTGAGGTAGTATGGTTGAGGAAGCTACTGTGTGATTTATGTGATCTCTAGTTGGATGCTACTTGTATACATTGTGACAACCAGAGTTGCATGAAGTTGTCAGAGAATCCAGTGTTCCATTACAAGTCGAAGCATATCAAGATCAAGTATCACTATATTAGGGATATGGTGCAAAGGGGAGCAGTGAAGCTCCAGTATGTTGCGACGAAGGAACAGATAGCTCATGTATTGAACAATCCATTGGCTAGGCTAAAGTTTGATTACTTTAGGGAGAAACTTGGTGTTCTCTAGATCAAGGTTTCCTCCAAGAGAAAGTGATGAGACCCATAGCCATTCTGACATGGTGAGAGGATTGGTTCCTTCCATGGTCAGATATAAGGGCTGAGCCATTCTATCATGGTGAGAGGATCGGTTCCTTCCATGTCAGATATGAGTGCTAAGATCCATAGCCATTCTGACGAGTAGGTCAGATATAAGGGCTAAGCCATTCTGTCATGGTGAGAGGATTGGTTCCTTCCATGTCAGATATGAGTGCTGGCCATTCTATCGAGTAGGATAGATGTAAGGGAAACTACCATTCTGGGAATGGAGACACCTGGTCTGTTATCAGGAAAACTCAGTCTAGGACTAAGAAGCCATTCTGCTGTGATAGAGGGATGTGTTCCCACTTGATCATATGTAAGGGCTGAACCATTCTGTCATGACTAAAGGATTAAGTTCCTCCCATGTCAAATGTGAGTATTGGCCATTCTGATGAGTAGGTCAGATGTAAGGGCAACTTCCATTCTAGGAACGGAGGCACCTGGTTAGTTACCAGGTAGCTCAGTCTAGGACTGGGGGCCATTTTGATGTGATGATAGGATTAGTTCCTTCATGATCAGATGTGAGTGCATGCCCTTTGGATGTGATGTGTTTACACATGGTCGAATGTAAGTGCAGAGCCTTTTCGACAAGATGAGGTTGGATATAAGTGCTGAGCCATTCTTGCGCGATGTGTTTACACATGGTTAGATGTGAGTGCTATGCCTTTCCGACAAGATGGGGTTGGATGTAAGTGCAGTGCCTTTCTAAAAATATGGGGTTGGCTGTAAGTGCAGAGCCTTTTCAATGCGATGTTCTTACACATGATCGAATATAAGTGCTGAGCCTTTCTGACAAGATGAGGTCAGATGTGAGTGCTGGGCCTTTCTGACAAGATGAGGTCAAATGTGAGTGTTGGGTGTGCCTTTTTGACATGATGAGGTCATATGTAAGATATGGGTAGGCCATTTTGACTTAAGTGTCAGATATAAGCACTGATGAAGACCTACATGAAGGGTAGACCTACAGGATTCACTCTGTAGAACTTCATGTGACAAGAAGAACTGAGATAGCATATGATGATCTAGACATGATGATGATCCATATCAAGTGATCCAGATGAGATGATCCAGACTTGATGACGATCCAGATCAAGTGATGATCCAATTGTGATGATGATCTAGACTCAATGATGATCCAGATGTGATGATGATCCAGACTTAATGATGATCCAGATCGAGTGATGATCCAGCAATGATGAGCCAGTTGTCATTATGATGCAGATCCCATGATGAAGAAGACTTGAAGAAGAAGATGACTTGAATACAAAGAAGACTTGAAGACTAAGAAGACTTTAAGATGACGAGATGTTCTAGTTGATGCAAAGAAGAAGACCAGTGCTGAAAATTGTGTCGAAAGAATACCTTCCTAGTTAAGAGGGAGTGTTGATGTATTTGTAACTTCGGAATGTATTCATCTATGTATCTTATGTCTTGTAACTTGATGTTTATTCCCGAATGTATCTATTATGTAATTGAGTCATGTTGTCATGCCCCGGTGTTCCGATCAGGAGGATCTATTATGTAAACAAGTCATGTCAAGTCATTGTGGGTAACCCTCTTATTGTCTAAGGGTTAAAGTACCCACAATTCTGGGGCACTAGGGTTATTAGACTCTCGTAGTAGAGGTCAGCCCTAGTAGGGTTTTAGTCATCCCAAGATTAGTATCAATAGAGAGTTGGAGTCTCTATTTAGAACACAAACCACTTATACTATGAAACGAGAAATTTATACTAAGAATGAGAAATCTAGCCATAAAAATGATGATTTTTGCATCAAAAACACCAAAAACACCCCCCAAATAGAAAAGTGTTGATACCGGTATACACAGGTTTTTTTTCGGGGTAAAAAATAGAGTTGTGGCCTAAACATGCCATACTGTTGTTTACAAAAACTTTGAAATCAACCCCTAAATTCAAAAAAGATTTTTTTCTTCAAGAGATAAATTATAACTTTTTTGAAACTTGCATATTAAACAAAAACAAATATTTCATAAATAATTTCACCACTCGAACCATTT
>LPNX010725579.1:27864-88172 GCA_001517045.1 Pseudotsuga menziesii
TGTCTTCGGTTAGGATGCAAGTTTATATTAATTTGTTATTATCTTAATTTTATACTCGTTATAAAAATATTTTATTTTATAAGAAAAATTTCTTATTGGTCTTAATGTCTTGAGATTAAACAACTATCCTTGTTGCGTTTCCATTTTTTATTATTTTTATCAATTTCTAAATTTTTTTTTTTAAAGTCAATATACATGGTACACGCTATGAGCTTTCTGACACTCAAGATGTCGTATCGAGATCTCTATAGTGGAGTGGAGGTGTACCAATGTCTCATCTTTGTCTCGAGGTTTTCCTACAGTGGATGTAGTGGAGGTTTCCATATACATGGCTACCTTCTCTTTCATGGAATCTAAGAAATGTTGCTAAATCATTGTTGTATATCTTTACTTCTTGGTTTTTATTATTCAATCTAAAGTACTCTACCTATAAATCTTGGAATTTTTTTCTCAACGTCTTAGGATAATAAGTATCATCTATGCTAGAGGGTTTGAATTCCAGACTTACCCACTGCATAGGGTTTCGAGTTTTGAACCCATTTCCATACCTACAATGAGTTCTTCCATTGTTTAGGCTATGAATAATTGACATTGGCGAGTTTTTTCTCGAAGAGGGAAGAAGAAATTTTTTATTATTATTTTTAAGTAATAGCGATGTAATTATTTTAATGTATTTTTTTTAAAATTTTAATGAAACTCTTGCGATGAAGATGTCAAAAAAGCCTCAACCCCCATTAGGGGGGATGTTTGGAAATGAGCACTTTGGGCATCTTGCAGACATTGAAGACCCAATGGAAGAGGACATTGATGTTCCTGAAGGAATCCAAGCTCAGAAAATTCCAATTTCGATGAAGAATTTGACTAGCCTCATATTGTTGATTAGTTTCATGTCCTTAAGAAAATGTTAAATTTGACAACTTTTTGATAAGATATATTAGTAATGTTTTGACTCTTAGACTTTATTTTAGAAATAAAAGTTTTGTATATAATGTTTTTAACATGTTATTTACAAATATGTGGTATATGTTTTATTGAATTTATGTGAATCATCACTTTTTGGAAAATAATATAAAATAATATCATTTTTATACAAAATATCTTTGAAAATCCGTTGGAAATGGTTTTCAATGTTTTTATTTTCTAGATTTTTTTACAAGTTTGTCAATAAAATGTCTTATTTTGTCCATAAAAATGTCTTATTTCAAAGAAAAAATTGCAAAATGTATATGTTTTTCATTATAACTTTCTTCTTAATGTATGTTTTTTGTTAAATTACTAAAAAACACTCTTGAAAATATAAATTAAAAATACTTTATGACAAAGATGATTCAAAGGCCGAAAAAATGCCTCAAAATGAAAATGTGTGATACTGGTATCAACCCTTTTTGAAACAAAGGTAATAATAGCTACTAAAATTAGGAGAGAGAAAAACGAGAACTATGTCGAGTTCTCGTTTCATAGTATAAGTGGTTCACAACTCATACACAGTCAAGTGTAGCACATAGTTGAGCAAGGAGAAGACACTGGTGCTAGACAAGAAGAAGGATACTGTTGTCGGGATATCACTTACTATTTTAGGACTTTCTATTTTGGTGTTGATTCTATCTTTGCGGAAGTTGCGGGGTTTTCTCCTTTATGGTTTCCCCAAGGAAAAACACTGTGTTCATTGTCTCTTGTGTTTAATTGTTGTGATTGTTATTCTATCAATTAAAGATCCTAATAATTCTAGATTAATCTTGAAAAACTAACAGTAATGGCCTAAATGATCAGATCAAACCAAGACTTCAGAAAAAAAAGTCGAGTTTCCTACTAGAAATATCCATTTACGCAGTGTGCAGGATGCAGGATGTTGGTTCACAGATCGTGGCTTCCACATTTTCCCTTCTGCAACTTACTTTTCAGAACTTGCATGAAGTGGGATGTCGGATGCGAGATGTGGGATGGCGATTCGCAGATCATGGTTTCCACATTTTCCCTTCTGCAACTTACGGGATGCGGGATTGAGGATGCAGAATCAAGGTGTTGCGATTTCCACAATGCCCAACCCCAGAAGTTCATGTTTTCACACCGTCGATATTCATGGGATGAATGTCCATCATTGATCTCTCCTCGATGCAGGATGTGGGTTGCGGGAAGTGGGATTACCATTTTTTGTAAATTCTGACCCTGCAAGTCGGGCTATCCGCACCGTTGTTCTTTGTGGGTGGATTCTGAACCGTTTGGGATCATTGATTTTCGTCATGTTTTCTATCCACCATCCGATTTCCTCTGAGATATTTCCCTGCATATCGTTGAACTCGTCAATGGAAGATGGGAGGGAGCATGACAGTGTTGTAAAGGTCGAGAAGTGGTTCATGACCATGCCCTTTGTTTCAATGAACAGTAAAGGTTCTCGATGAAATTTCTAATTCCACATGATAATGGGGTATGGGTACGTGAAAAAGACACCTCTTCATTAAGGTCAAATAGGTACATGGTTAGGTCTACTGGGTTAGGAAACTATAAACATCCTTGCATGTTGGATTCCCTTGTATAATATGGTGGGATTTTAGTACTTGATGACAATATAGAAACTCAAAATTTCATTTAATCATTTATAAATAAGTCTGATAAGATCAATATTTTTCGTGATTCGTTTTCACTTAGGAATTATTTATTTTTTTCACTAACCCTTAGCACTTACCAGATACCATACTCAACGCTAAAAACACGGAGTCTCAAACTTAGTGCAATTCCAGAGCTCTTCGCTCAACACTAATTCTATGATGTACTTGTATGATACAATTAGGGATACCATGGCTAAGGATCCCATGCTCATGAGCTCCTCCCTCAACAAAAAACATCTCATCAATCATGTGCTTCAGGGTCCACGCCCAACACAAACAAGCATATATATATATATATCATCAATAATTGTCTTACACCCAATATATAAAACAAATCATCATGTTCATATGCAGTGGGGTCTTCAACCCAATATATCAAAATAAAACATCAAGATAACATCATAATCAATAGGCTCATGCCTATAAGTGTTAGGTCCAAAATTTAGTATACTACATTTATAATCAACTCAATATTGAATTTTGAGTTTTCGGGTGCCACAACCTATCCCCATCAATATGATTAAGGTGCTAGCAATGGAAGCATTTACTGGTATGCTTTGTGTCGACCTAGGTTTAGATCCTCTTTTTTCAACAAAACCAAATACATTGGCTCAACATAGGATACATCTATTAGTAACACCTACAACACAAATGAATTCTAACCTAATATTTCTTATTAGGAACTTCTAGAACCATATTTCTGCACTTATGATGGGGCTTTCCCTATTAAAACACTATCGAAAGACTTAAATGAAACCTAGAATAAACCTTTATCCAATACATGCATTCACAAAGATATCCTATTGATATGTTGACAAATATAGCATAATATAACATAAAGCATTAACACATAATTAACTCATTTATATGTGTCACACACATAAACACACACAAACATACATATAAGTTCATTCACAATGGGTTTTGTGTAACACATTCATATCATATCATTTACCATAGACATGCATTCAACACAATCACATACATTAAAGACACATAGAGACAATATATAACGTGGAAACCCATCCAGGAAAAAACACAAAGGTGCTCTTCATCGGGAATGAGAAATGGTTTAGCACCTTTGCAAACTTAGCTTGCAGACTCTTCTTTCGATATTCTTTACAATTCATGTATTCTTCTCTCATATTGTAACAAACTTAAAATAATAAATAAATAATCAAATAGTTAATAATTAATCATAATTAATTATAAATAAGAATGAAAAGGCCGATGTTTCGGGAGTATTTGTCGATCGTTTTTTATAGTAGGGCGAAGCAAACCCGTGTTGACAAAATTGTGTTGACAAATGGTTATCTTGTTGGGACCATATTGCAGAAAATGAGAGGACATGATGTGGAATCCAACGAAACCATAAATCTGAGATTGGTTTGATAAGAAGGCCCGAGAGTTTGCAGAAGAAGAGAAATAGAACTGGAGATGGTCGACAGAGGACTGGTTGGGAAAGTATATCTAATCTAATATTCACAAAATATTCTTCTCTAAACTTTTGATAGTACTATAAAAATAGTTGGCTCAACTCACTTTTCAAAAGAATAATTTCCAAGGAGGAGAGCCTAAACAATGGACTTTGGAACTAATCCAACACTTGTGTAAGGTGAACAACAAAGCTTCAAGAGATGTCGATGTGTGGAAAGAAATCATTTTGGAAGGGTAAATTACTGAGTTCATTGTCGATACAAATAAATCTTATAGTGACGTGAAAATTGGAATTTTTTAAGGGACCAAGGGGAATATTTTTGTTGGTGTTGCAATTTTGGATCAAGATTCTCATCTGTGAAAAGGGGATATTAAAGATGAATTCTTACGAGTAAATCCATGGTGTACGGAGGGTGTGGGTACTGCAAATATATAGGCTTGATGGAATGATACGGGGTAGATGGATGGTGTTAGAACTATTTTGTTTTTGCTGAAGTTTTCATTATCACCGTATAAATTTCAAAGTTTCATTGGTGATCCAGTAGTTGCAAGGTTTTGCTCGGTTGAATAATGCATGGAATTTTCTTGTTTGGTATGAAAAAAGGTTCTAAAGGTGTTTGGAGCAAAAAGAAAGTGATTTTTTACAAATGGAAAATATTTATCTATTTTGGATAAAGTTTGCAAAAGTATTTCTATAATAAAATATGGCTTAATATTTTGGGGTTAAAGCATATTTTATAAAAATAAAATCAAAGGTTATTTTTATAAAAGCTATATTGGGCCAAGATTTATATTATTTATTAAATTTAAGTTCCAAAGGTTTATTTTTTGGAAAGTGTATGAAATGGCCTTAAATTTATTTCATATAAAAATAAAAAAAGATATTGACACCACGCCAATCTTAGATATCAACACTAAGATCTTCCAATTAGAGCTCGTCGTCAAATCCAAACATCAAGTCTTATGTGGGCCACCCATTCACAATATTAATTACTAAAAATGAAATGTGTGGTTACTAAAATTACTCGGGGTGATCCCTAATTACTGCAAAAGAAAATTTTGGCCACGACATCTACATTTTTGGGTCATGTTTGGGTGGAATGTGGTAGTTCCCAAGTTATTCGGGTATCTGAACACAGGTTAGATCTCTCTATGTACTTCTTAATACTAGGTATTTGAGTGTGCACGATTCTGAACCATTAAAATAGCTTCAACTTGCAGGTATGAGGTTCTTGATTTTTCCTTGCAACTTACATAGGTTTTCTTATTAAATGAGGATATTAAATTCTAAATGGATAATGAGTATCTCGCTGCTATAGCTAGGTTATTTTATCTACACAACCATGATATTCTAGTTAGGAAAATATATCTTACTCATATTTATAATGACAAACTATCACATTTAGTTTTATCTATGGGAGGGTTTGGTCTCTGTTATTGTCTGCATTTTATTTCATCATTTACATGTTAATTTCAGTCTTCTCTGACATAGGTGATTCTTTAAATAGATTCAATAGTTTTAACTAAGTTATATTTCGTGTTTATTATTTCAAGTTCAAAACATAGAAATAATATTAGATATTTTGTACCTAAATATTAGTAACCCTAAGTGATGAACCTTATCAACTAAAGAAATATTTAAAAACTAATTGTATATATTTTCTTTGCTGGCATATTTCATATTGCGAGTAGGCTTGTATTAATTATAACTATCAAAACTATTACCTCTAGCCCTAGCATAAAATTTATGCATAAAAATATAACTTAAATATCATTGCTGAAACTTTAAATAAAATGACAAAACACAAGATAAACAAACATAACCTATTTTTAAAAACCTACTAAATATCATAAACAAAAATCCAAACACATAATTTCCACTTTATAACTTACCCACATCGTATGCTAGCCTTCGAGACTTATCAAAGTCTGTAGGCACAATTATTATTAAATAATAATCATTAGTATCGACTATCAAAATAAGAATCAACCTTAAACTTAATTCATTACTAAAATAACGTATCCATTTAAAGGTTTTAGGATCGAATCATGTTGGCACTTCTGCCAAAACAAACTCCATGCATACAACATTAAACCACAAACCCATGCAGCCCAAGCTTGAATCATGTGGGCTCATGTCATTAAAAAAATGGGTTATATCAAACCATGCGAGGAATTGAATCTCGTAGGATTCAATTTACAAAATTAAGAATGCTGTAAAGATTTACAAATTTCCACATAAGTCAAAAGTAAACTGCGATAACGAAACAAAAATATGTGAAGGATTAACCATCAAAAATTTACACACGGTATGCATTTCACTTAAGGGTTGAAATTGCATCTAGCAAGCTCGAACCCAAACGCCATTTTAAGGAGTAATCAAAAGCATTGCTTTTTCAACGTTTCACATTAAAATAATCCATGTAAAAACCCTTTTGTCCATGCTGTCACATCCACGGCATCTACATTTTCACAACCATAAGCCAATATTATGGCCATCTACATAAATAACCACAGGTGTATAAAATTAAATAATAAATTCCAATTGAATAACATTGCCAATAAGAAAATACACAGTCGTGAATTAACAAGGGTGCCATTGCAAGGAATGGCACTACTATAAGTTAAAACTAAATCGTTTAAAACCAATACGCAGAACCTCCATTAACATACCAAAAACAAGAGTTTAAATTACGCAGATCGAAACACATATGGTCATAGCCTTACCAAGATAGTGGCAGTATCAACGAATAAAACCTAGATGTGAATGCATCCATAAATACCTTCTATAATTCACAAATAAAACTACACAATTGCGATTCAACAAACGTGCCATTGCAAGTAGTGGCACTGCCATAATTTAAAACCCATTATTAAAACTAAAACATGGAGTTTCTATTAATGATCAAAATCACATGTTTAAGCTACCAACCCAAAATAAATTACAGAGCTGAGTCTTGAGAGTCATGGCCCGAAGGCACCATACTCAGACCATCATAAACACAATAATTTCATACGCATATCTTGATGCCATTTAACATAAACATATCCTTACACTTGAATCCATAACCAAGTGCTCACAACCTTAAACCTTTCAAGACAAAGTTGTAAGCTCTACCAACTATCTACACACATAGGCATTCCACCTAAGCTATTGCAGGGCTTACCCGAAAGGGTATCATAGACAACTTGTGTTGAGGCTTGGAAATTTGTAGGCAACAACAGCAAGGGATTCTCCCAAGTCAACGTTCCCAACTAGCCCGTGACTGTTTGGTGTAGGGAATCCGTCTGGTTTGTGGTCCGGCTACCATAAGTCAAGTAACAAAACAAAGGGTTTTACCAGTTGCGGCCCGGTCCACCGTGTATATTTTTGTTTTTTGACTTTAAGTATGATATGCAAGTTCCTATCTAAGAATGCAGATTGATAGAGAATACGAGGAGTAGTCACAATGTGATGGGCAGGTTCTTACCTCTCGTCTTAAACTCTCTCGCATCTGAATCACACACAGCAAGAAATTAAAACTAACTACCTAACCTATCCCTACGGAGTAAGATTATCATTTATTGATGAGTAATGTATTCTATACATGCATTATGAAAAATCACAAATAGCTGATACCTCTTTCAAAACACATGAACATTTAAAGATATTTGAACAACCAGATAGCCAATTGTTTATGAACAACATTCATTACTCATAGTGGAAATTTTCATAAAATAAACTAGAGAACATTCATACAAGAACGTAGGTTCAAAGAGTTATAACGATCTCACAGTTAATGAAACACAGTTGAAAATGAAATAGTTCCCGTTCAACATCTCTCATTTAAACACATTGATACATTCCACATAGCACTTTCTCCAACAGGCAAAATTTGCAAGTTCTGGTTTGTAAAACGAAATAGTTCCTCTTACAAGCAATAGTTTACAAGTTTTTAGACAGAAAAATCCCCTCTCATTTCTAAATTTTCAATATTTAAACTAAACAGTAGACTGCTTGGGCTGCCCCCCAGCGTGTGACCTTTCAGTCCCCCAAAACGCTTCATATCCTTATTTTTTTATCTTTTATGCGCGGACTCATGATTTGCTGAGTAACTAACAGACCCTTCAGGCTTGCTCCTTTGTCGCTATTAGCTTTGCCTTCTAATTTTCTTGTCCTCCTTGTAATCCTGTCTCCCATCTATACCTTCGCGCCGTGGTAGTCTGAACAATCTCCTGAACGCTCATGCAATTAAATGACAACAATCATTCATTGGGACAGTATTTTCAAGAAAATCAACTACGTTACATTATCAACCAAAACAACTAAGTAGTAGGAAAAGCCATGTACTGCATCACGGTTACAAGGATTTTGACAAGTGCTGACACCACTATCTCGTCCACCTAAGGGTTCGAAGGAATCACCAATGAAAGGAAATAAACACTCATCGACAGCTTAGAACTCTAACATCGGCAAGGTAGACTTATTTGTAGCCACATAAGCGGGTCTTTAAAGGTGACGGGCACCGTGAATACACTTAAGGACATCAGAGTCAGAAGAGTTAAGACCTAGGCTGTGGGCGGGAAAACTTCCAATCGAAAATCGGAAGGACATTGACTACAGACACGCGGCTAAAAATCGACACGCATCGGACGGTGGAAACATAAGGATCGGAGGTCGCAGGAATACTTCCTTCCACAATGTCGGGTGGAAAAACCACTAAGCTAACTGTTGAGACATCCACATCAGAGCTTCGCAAGATTAATCATCGGGGTGATAGCGGAATTAGGAGCCGCAATGGTGGAGCCATAAAGGAAATCACCATCTGTGATAGGAAAAAACTTAGATCGGAGGGAAAAATGACTAAAGACTGGAAGGCTAGTGCTTTTTTCATCCGCAACGGCGAAAGCCAAAAACTTAAGGATCGGTGAAAACAACAAAGTGGGGTTGAAAATTCAATGTATCGGGGAACTTCACAATCTGCCTCCCGCAACTGTGGAGAACGAAGTAACAATAATTTCTGATGTGAAAGAAAAACTCAGCCGATTGAGGCATATGCATCGGAAAAGAATAACGAAGCTAAAACTTGTTATTTCTCTGCAACAGCAAGAGCGCAAGCAAAATGAACTTTCGATTCAAACATACTGAAAACGCATTCAAAGGCAATGATAAATCTTAAACAAACAGTGGATTGTTTCAAGCATTAAAAAGGTTTATTTGAAGAATCGTTAGATCAAATCAAATAAGAAAATCAAACCGATATAAGCAAAAGGAGTGTCCCGAAATTTTTTGAATTTTGGGAGAAAAGTTGCAGCTGCAACAATTGGCGACTACCTAGTGAACCTAGATCTCTGGACAATTTCTTTCTTAAGTAATAGACTGTTTATCAATAAAACCAACATGTTGAATTCTTCTAGATGTATGGATTTCCCAAATGGAAAATATATGTACTTTTAATCATTGAGGGTAGTCTAATTTAGGAAAATGGAAACCAAAATTTCAAAGTCAAGATAACTCTTTCGAGGCCAGAAATATGAGTTTCATTCTTACCTCTGTCTTCGGGTAGCTTCCAGCTTGGACACCACAGGATCGTAACATATGGTAAACAGAAATATTCATTTGTTCCTCATTCCCATGCCATTTTGCACCTTTTTTTGTGCTTTTGGACTTTTTGTCCTTTTGAGTCCTCCTCATGCCTTTCTTTCTGAATTTTTTTATTCAGGATCCTCTCTCCATAGTGTCCTTTTGTGTGAGAGATGTATTTATGTTTTAGCTCACGGACGGAGAAGAACTTTTGGCAATTTTATACTCATATGATTTAGTACTTTGTTTTGATACATATTTCTTTCTTAGGAGTTTTTTGACTCTTCTTAGCCTTTTGGATTTCAATTCTTGGCATGGGATCATTTATATATAATATACTATTTACCCTGCTTCCTTTCCATGGGTCTTTTGCTATCACCCCCTAGGATATTTTTAAGTGTGAGATGGATGGAGCCTCGAAATAGTATTCCAGACCTTTTAATCTTGAGTTACTTTATAGGGGTTAAGCAGGAATTCAATGCGTTCATAGCCATTTAGGAAAACTGCTAAACTAGAAGAAATTCTATCAGTTAAAACCATAATACACAGTCTTATAATCAAGGATTTTAATTAGTCCAGAATTGTAATGCTCTCCATGTAACCAAAAGCTTGCTTCCTTTTATTGAAATCAAATAGAAATTTAAACTAAAACAAAACTAAAATTCATGACTCAAAGACTCAAAAAGATGACCAAGCCATATTATTTATATACAAGATAGAAGAAGACAAATGAAACTCAGGAAAAATAAGGCTTGAGAACTAAACCATTTACTGGTAAGTTCTCTTCCCACCCTTGCAGATCTTGTAACTTATAAGTGGAAGGGCCAAGTTTTTCCACAATCTGGAAAGGACCTACCCACAACTGCTGGAACTTCGTGTGCTTTCCCTTCTCATCATGGGGGTGATCCCACTTGAGAACTAAATCTCCCACCTCAAATTCTTTTGTTCTTTCCTTATGCTTGTCGAACCATCTCTTTATTACCTCTTGCTGCTGCTTAAATCACTCTTCGGCTTTAAATTGAGCCTCTTCTGCTTTCAGGAGATTATATATCCTCATTTGCAAAACTTCATCATCCAACCCTCTAGATTCTTGAGATATTATGGAGGAGGGTAGCATGATATTGGGGGGGAGAATGGATTCTTTACCATACACAAGGGTATACAGAGAAACTCCTATCGAACACTTTGGGGTAACTCTATCAGCCCAAAGGGCGTTTTGTAGTGCTGAGTACCAACTCCTCTAGTTTTCTATTACAGTCTTCTTTAAAATTCTCATCAGATTTTTATTGGTAGATTCAGCCAGGCCGTTTTCTTGTGGGTAGTAATTAGCAGAATAATGTAATTTTATTCCTTTCTGATGCACAAAAGTAGTTAATTTAATCGATGAAAAGTAAGTAGCATTATCAAAGACTAAAGAAACTAGAACTCCAAACCTGGTCATAATATGGTCATGCAGGAAGCTGATGACCGTGTCTTCATTTATTTTGCGCAGCGGGATGGCTTCGACCTAGTGAGTGAAATAATATGTTGTAGTCAGAATATACTTGTGTTGTAGGGAAGATTTTGGCTTTATCTCCCCAATCATCTCCAACCCCCATTGCTCGAATGGTTCCGTGATCATCACAGGCTTCAGTGGTGCGGCTACTTTAGATTGTCTTCCACCACACCTTTGACAAATGTCGCACTTCCTGACATGAGCATGTGCATATTTCAAGAGCATGGACCAATAGTAACTGGCTATGAGAATTTTGTGTGCTGTAGTATCTCCTAAAAAATTTCCCCCAGCAAGACCGTCATGCAAATCTGTCATTACTTTTGTCACGTCTTCTTTCTCTAACAACCTAAGCAGAACTCTGTCGTAATTTTTTCTGAATAATATTCGTTCAACAATTTGATAGGAAGCTGATTTAAGACGAAGCACTCTTCTTCGCTTAGAATTCCAATGTTCTGGAAGCAATCCTTCCTAAAGGTAATGCATGAGGTCTCTATGCCAAGACTCGGGAGCTGTGAACAAAGGACATACATCCATCAAATGCAATTCAGCCTCGTCTTCCCAGGCATGTTCGTCGTTGTTCCCATTTTCAGCCATTAATTTTCACAACCCTTGCCATTTAACTATAGAGGCTGGCTTGAATTCGAGGTCATACTCTTGGAGAGATGTTACCCAATTGCCCCTTCTTTCTCCTAACTCCTTCTGTACAGAAAGGGACCTTACAGCTGGGTATGGGATGATCACCTTGGTTCGATTTTTTAATATGTAGGGCCTAAATTGTTTCACTGCTTTGAATACTGCATAAGCTTTTTTTATCAATAGCTAGGTAATTTAATTCAGCCCGTTGTAGACCAGTGCTCATGAAAGATATTGGGAACTCATCCCCCCCATCTTCCTTTTGAGTAAGCACAGCTGCTAGTGAATCATCAGATGCAAACGTATACATAATGAAATCTTTATCGAAATATGGGATTTTTAGGGAGGGTACGTGTGCAACATCAGTTTTAATCTTTCTGAATGCATCCTTCTCAATCTCAGTCCATTTGAACTGTGCACTTTGCTTCACCATTTGCTGCAGAGGTTTGACAATCTGAGCGAAATCTGGCAGAAATCTTCGTACGAAATTTATTGTTCCCATAAATGATTGCATCCCTTTTTTATTATGGGGCAAGGGGATATGTTCAATGGCCTTGATCCTTTCTGGGTCTATAGAGATTCCCTTCTTTGAAACTATTTGACGCAGTAACTTTCCCTCCATAACAACAAACACACACTTCTTAGGGTTGAGTGAGATGCCATATTTCCGACAGCGCCCAAAAATATGCTTTAGATGGAAAGTGTGTTCTTATTTCCTCTTTGAGAATATCGTAATATCATCAAGGTATTTTACAACACTACGGCCAATAAAACCTCGGAAAGCTATGTCCATAGCCCTCTGGAATGTGGCTCTAGCATTTATAAGCCCAAAGGGCATTCTTCTGTAAGTGAAGGTTCCCCATCTGGTCCTGAATGTTGTCTTCAATCTATCTTCTTCAGCTACTAATACTTGATTGTAGCCTAAGAAACCTTCCAATAAAGAAAATAGTTCAGAACCTGAGACCATTTGTAGTAGTTGTTCCATGGGTGGAACGGGATAGTTATCTTTGTCTGAGGCACGGTTTAAATTCCTAAAATCCACGCACAGCCTGATTTCTCCAGATTCTTTCCTCACCGGTACTAGATTCGAGACCCATTAGGAGTGTATGACCTTAAAAATGATTCTAGCATCCAATAATTTCTTAACTTCACTATGAATCAATGGTTCCAATTTTGGGTGCATTTTTCTTAAAGGTTGCTGATAAGGTTTGACACCAGCTTTGATGGGGATAACATGCTGGATGATGCTGGTGTCATATGTCTTCAAATCTTCGTATGTCCACGAAAAAACATCCTTATATTGATTAAAAATACTGATGCACGTATCTCTTTCTGCTGGTGAATAACATTTGCCAAGATTCACATATTTAGGATTTGTCTCAGTCCCTAAATTTATCAGCTCGAACTGTAGAAATGAGCTATGAGTTTTCACGTTTGTTGGTATTCTAAATTTTTCATTTAGATCGAACATTCTTTCTAAGGTTCTGACTCCTTTAGGGATGAAATTATCATACTTCAGCTTAGCCTGATGTTCTTCATTATCTATAATTGCCCCTTTAAATACTTCGTCATTTGTTAAGCATTCTATAATCTGCTAATCGTCATCAAACACTCGTAAGTTGGTAATCATATCAGGGACCGAGGGCCTAAAAAGCAATTCAACGGAGCATCGATTTTTAGTAGGTACGATCCTAGCAGCTGATGTGGCCAACAAGTCAGCTACTGCATTTTTTAGTCTTGGAATTGATATAATATTAAATGCATCAAAACATTTGAGTAGGTCCCATACCTCATTTTGATAAGATTTTAAGTGAGGAGAAATACAATGTATTTGATTCCGAATCTATTTTACGATTATTTCAGAATCTCCAAAAACTTTTAGATTATTTACCTTTAATTCGATTGCTTTCCTCAAACCCTGCACCAACGCTTCATACTCAGCCGTGTTATTTGTGCATTCAAACTCTAATCTACATCAAATAAAATGTTTATTATTCTTGGGGTTGATCAGGACACAGCCAGCCCCTGACCCTTCTAACATCTTAGAGACATGAAAAAACAATGTCTAGAAATAGCGAACTACGACACGTGAATCTACTCCTATTGCTAAGTTTACTATGTTACAGTCGATTTCATCAGCCTGTGAAAATTGAAGGAGATCAAGCTGGGTGTCTGATGTGTTTCTGGCTTCTTCTGCTTGGTAATTTCCTAGTACCAATTCAATAAAATAATTTCCCAACACAGAATCCACTGGTTCATTCTTCTCCTCAAGTTGAGTAACGTTGTATTTCATGTGAGGCTCTCTCAAAATTTTAATTTGGTCCGGGCTTCCTTTATACGGTAGCAACAGATGTGACCAATCAGAGGAAAAATATCCATTCAGTTTGGCCGACCAATCTCTGCTCAGAACAAGACCGTAAGCATCTGGGATGTCGGCCACCACGATATCAATAACTTGGCACACTTTATCATTGGAAGACAGGCATACCAGGACATCCTCCATCTCACCAATTACCTTTACATTTGTCCTGTCCAGTTGAACAACTCTCCAAGTAGATAGCTTAGGATACCCATTTATCCTTTTACAGACTGATATTGGGATGACGTTAACCGATGCCCCTGAGTCTACTAGGCAATTATGTACGTTGTGATTAAAAATTTCAAAAGTGAGGAGGAAAGGTGGATGTTTGTTCTTAGACTTACCTTCAATGCTGGTTTCTCCGATTTCTTCTTCCTCTTTAGGTTGATTTTCAGCGGGAATCCTCTCATCTGATGCTTCAAGTGCTTTCAATAGTCTTTCCTTTTGTTGCGGCACTTTACACATTTCAAATAGTGAAATGTTCACCTTTACCTTCTTTATATCTTCCACAATGTCATAATCCATCTACGGTTTAGTGGGATGTGGCTTATCAATATTCATTTTTTCTTCAGTGGGCTTGGTGAACGCATCAGTCTGCCTAGGATCCTGGCTGGTAATGGTGAATTCGGGAATTTTATCAGCTGAGGAATTATTCTGAAATTTTTTAACATTTTTCTGCATCCTTTTGATTTTCGGAAGTATGAGACTATCTTCTTGAACCGACCCTTGGCTCCTTGTTGTAACGTTCATTTCAATAATTCTCTTGTATCCCCAATTCTTTTCTTCCTCAGCATCGAATAACCAAATGGAATTCCACAGAACCATGGTCTCATCTTGTTGTTCTTTTGTTGAAGTGGTACTGTCCTTTTTTTCTTCATCTCCATCTTCTGTTAATTTAGAATCCAATAGCTGATTCATAACCAACATCATTGAGTTTATCGATTGAGGACAATTCTTTTCAGAGTGGGGCTATTGGTGGAACGTACAAAAATTGTCCATTCCTACCTCTGTTAAATTCATAGATGCTGAATTGTGCGGAGGAGGTTGGGATTGATTGTTATCCTCCCTTTTCTTGTAATAGGGCTTGTAGAACTTTTGAGTTTCCTTCTCTTTATCCAAGTCTATGATTCTATTAGAAAGCTTCTGCATCATTTTCACCATACCTTCAAGATCTGGTGATTGCTCTTCCTTAGGTTTATTAAACAACAAGGATTTCCTTCCCACACTTTTCTTTCCTGACCGTTCGAGATAATCTTTGATGCTTTCCCTTTCAGCCTCCACTATTTCCGCCTCTTCATAGGTTTTCGCCAAAGTAGGATTGGCCTTTATTTTGGAAAACATGGCCAACTCAGGGCCTAAATATGAGGTATAATATTCAATCAGGACCTTGTCCGAAGGTCTATCAGCTTCAGAAAAATTGTTGAGATATGCTGCAAACCTTTGGGTGAAACTGTGTACCTTTTCCTTTCTCTCTTTCTTCAAGGCGCATAGTCCTTTCATAAGAGTGGCATGAGTCTTCTAAGTTGCATACTTACTTCTAAAAATCCTTTCAAATGTATCCTAGTCAGGGATAGAGTTTGCGGGAAAAACAAAATACCATGATGCTGCAGCTCCTTTAAGGGTACGTGGGAACAATCTGCAAACTACATCCTCATACTCCCCAGCCCTTAACCCTTCTATTGCCAAGTAAAAACTTTGCAGGTGGTCATATACTAGTATCTTCTCACTTGGGTTGAATTTCGGCAGCATCTTTTCAAAGGATTGAGGTAAATCATGTAACAGAGGTGTTAGGTTTAAAGGTGATCTGGCTCTCTAGGCAGGTGGTGGATTCGGTGGATTGGGTGGTTGATTGGTATTGACAACTGCCATGAGTCTGGGTGGAGAGTGAGGAGGTGAGAAAACAGGGGTGTGAGCAGGAGAACTGTGAGGAGTATATGGGCCTTCTTGATCCAAAGGCAGTACAACTTCCTGTAAGGCTATTTCTACAAGTTTTTACCAATCCCCAACCAGCACTGAGTCTTCAAATATAGGACGATCCTTCCTTTTATATTCTCTTCTGGGCAATTCAGGGATGATCGGCAATCCTCCAATATTCTTCACATATGCCCTGGTGTGTCTTCTTAGATTATTAACAACTTCATTGTCGACAGAAAAAAAAATTCTCTACCCCTTTCTTTCAGAATTGGATTATGAAGCCCACTGCTTTCTAAACTGTTACCGGCGGAATAGTCTCGGGAAAAAGGCTATCCACGGCCAGCAATGCACTGGTGGCCCTCCTTCTAGATCCAGAAACTGTTGAAGCCTAGAAATTCACTGGCAACAAGAGCAAGGGATTCTCCCCAGTCAATGTTCCCAACTAGCCCGTGACTATTTGCTATAGGGAATCCGTCCGGTTTGCGGTCCGGCTACCGTAGGTCAAGTAACAAAAAAAAGGGTTTTACCGGTTGCGGCCTAGTCCACCATGTATATTTTTGTTTTTTGACTTTAAGTATGATATGCAAGTGCCTATCTAAGAATGTAGATTGATAGAGAATACAAGGAGCAGTCACAATGTGATGCACAGGTTCTTACCTCTGGTCTTAAAGTCTCTTGCATCTGAATCACACACAGCAAGAAATTAAAACTAACTACCTAACCTATCCCTAGGGAGCAACATTATCATTTATTGATGGGTAATGTATTATGTACATGCATTATGAAAAATCACAGATAGCTGATACTTCTTTAAAAACACATGAACATTTAAAGATATTTGAACAACCAGATAGCCAATTGTTTATGAATAGCATTCATTACTCATAGTGGAAATTTTCATAAAATAAACCAGAGAACATTCATACAAGAACGTAGGTTCAAAGAGTTAGAACAATCTTATATTTAATGAAACACAGTTGAAAATGAAATAGTTCCCATTCAACATATCTCATTTAGACACATTGATACATTCCACATAGCACTTTCTCCAACAGGTAAAATTTGCAAGTTCTGGTTTGTAAAACGAAATAGTTCCTCTTACAAGCAATAGTTTACAAGTTTTTCGAGGGAAAAATCCCCTCTCAATTCTAACTTTTCAATATTTAAGCTAAACAGCAGACCGCTTGGGATGCCCCCCAGCGTGTGACTTTTTAGTCCCCCAAAACACTTCATATCCTTATTTTTTATCTTTTCTGTGTGGACTCATGATTTTCTGAGTAACTGACAGACCATTCAGGCTTTCTCCTTTGTCGCTATTAGATTTTCCTTCTAATTTGCTTGTCCTCCTTGCAATCTTGTCTCCCATCTATACCTTCGCGCCGCGGTAGTCTGAACAATATCCTAAACGCTCTTGCAATTAAACGACAACAATCATTCATTGGGACAGTATTTTCAAGAAAATCAACTACGTTACATTATCAACCAAAACGGCTAAGTAGCAGGAAAAGCCATGTACTGCATCACGGTTACAAGGATTTTTTCAAGCACTGACACCACTATCTCCTCCACCTAAGGGTTCGAAGGAATCGCCAATGACAGGAAATAAACACTCATCGACGGGTTAGAACTATAACATCGGAAAGGTAGACTTATTTGCAGCCGCATAAGCGGGTCTTTAAAGGTGACGGGAACCGTGAATACACTTAAGCACATCGGAGTCGGAAGAGTTAAGACCTAGGCTGTGGGCGACAAAACTTCCATTCAGAAATAAGAAGGACATTGACTACGGACACGTGACTAAAAATTGGCATGCATCAGACGATGGAAACATAAGGATCGAAGGTCGTAGGAATACTTCCTTCTGCAACGTCGAGTGGCAAAACCACTAAGCTAACCGTCGAGACATCTGCATCGAAGCTTCACAAGATTAATTATCGGGGTGATAGCGAAATCAGGAGATGCAACAATGGAGTCGTAAAGGACATCACCGTCCGCGATAGGAAAAAACTTAGATCAAAGGGAAAAACGACTAAAGACCAGAAGGCTAGTGCTTTTTTCATCCGCAACGGCGGAAGCCCAAAACTTAAGGATCGAAGAAAAAAACAAAGCGGGGTTGAAAATTCAATGTATCAGGGGACTTCATAATCTGCCACCTGCAACTGCGGAGAATGAAGTAACAATACTTTCCGACGCGAAACAAAAACTCAGTCGATTGAGGCATATGCATCGAAAAAGAATAATGAAGCTAAAACTTGTTATTTCTTCGCAACGGCGGGAGCGCAAGCAAAATGAAAGTTTGATTCAAACATACTGAAAACACATTCAAAGGCAATGATAAATCTTAAACAAATATTGGATCATTTAAAACATTAAAAAGGTCTATCTGAAGAATCGTTAGATCAAATCAAATAAGAAAATCAAACCGATATAAGCAAAAGGAGGGTCCCAAATTTTTTTGAATTTTGGGAGAAAAGTTGCAGCTGCAACAACTTGGTAGTTCCCCATGACCCACACTTGGAATCCCTATCATGTGTAACATCAAAACCAAGAACGATTAGGAAAATGTAAAACCTCTAACCGAAGCAACCATATTACAAACGATGCAAAAACCAGCTAGAGTGCATACCTTCCAACGCAGGGCTTCTCTAGTTTCCTCAACCATGTTGGAGAAGCAAAGAGCCGAACAACATAGAACACCCATAACGTAGACCAAATGAAGCCCAAATAGTGAAAGACCCAAGCTTAGGGTTTTATTTCCCCCCATCCCAAGGAGCATTAACTATGCCACCCTATCCACCACCTTCGTTGCAATTTTTACCCCCATGCATATAGTTACAAATACCATATCATGACTTAGCGGTAAAAACCCCACTAAAACCCTTGTTGACTTCACTAATCCATGGTTTCATAGCATATGAAATATGCCATGAATGGCTTACTCTATAAACCATGTCACACAAACTTTAATATAATGTCTGCACAAACTTTAGATATAATGGTGGCAAATTCTTAGGATTTAACCCATAACCTTAGGCTTAGCACCAAACAAATATTATGTTATAAATACATAGCATAAGAATAAGAGTTGTGAGAGTCCCAAAGGAAATAATAATATCACCTAGATAAATGCATGTCTGATAATCCAACCCTGCATAAATAATAACGTAAACAGTAGTATTAAGAATTGCTAGGATATGACTTGGTCCTTTTGTCTTCAAAAGGCAATGTAGTAGCATAGCATAGGTAGCATGCCAAGATTAGGAGTTGTAGCAAGTCTTATTCACCTAATGAACCGGCATAAAGAAAGGAGAATTTTGCATTAGTTCAATATGAACTAAGTAAACCCCGTAACATGAGGTACAACCTATTACCTCTTCAAGTGGCCTCAGAAGCAATACAATTCCCGTCACTCCACCCCTTGAGAGTTAAAAGTAAAGCCATGATTTTCCATAAACAAGGAACAAAACTTATAACCATAAAGTAAGATATAACTAAAATAAATATATATACATGAAGTAAGACATAACTATGCAAATACATATTAAGTAGTAAAGCACTGGCAGAGAAATCATTTAAACGAGTTCAATTAAAATAAACATGGAGTATAATTACATCAACAATTACATAGGAAAACATATATAAATGGTAAGGATAGCTTACGACACTTCAGTATAGCAACCAAGGATCGACACATTCTGTAGAAGATAAGTTAATGCCGAGATTATGTAGTACTTAACTCGCCTATATATATATATATATATATGTATATATATATATGTATATATATATATGTATATATATGTATATATATATATATATATGTATCTATATATGTATATAGATACATATATAGATACATATATAGATACATATATATACATATATATACATATATATATATATATATATACATACATACATATACATACATACATACATACATACATATATATATATATATATATATATATATCAGTTTAAGGATGTTCTTTCTAAATTTGTCTCTCAAACTTGTAGCAAATCCTGTTGTTATCTCAGACCAAGGATTATGTCAAGTTTTCTTAAGAATATCAAGTTACATAATATAGTTTTTTAAAAGAACAGTGTAATGCTGAGTGTAAGCTCTGTCACAAAAATGTTGACAAAAGAGATAGAAGTAGTCAGAAGTAGCTAGGATAGATTAAATTTCGATCAAGCAAGGCCAATCAAAGATGTATCAGGCCTAAGGAGACCATAACACAGGTTCTTAGAAAATTTTATATGTACAGTTTCATTGGGTGAATGAAAAATCCTATTTTCGCATAATCTTTGTCTGAATGTGTAATTTCATAAGCATATGAATGAATGTTTGATTAAATCTCTGTTAACAGTTGATAAGCATGCGTGTGAATTCAGGGATTCTGAGAGTGAAAGAATACTGAATAGATGGATAGATTCTCTGATCAATCGAAGGAGGAATTAGGTTTACAATTATTGAGATTTCTTGAATGGACTTGTTTAGAATAACATTGTTGCAAGTTTATGGATTCGAGATCTCTATGTGGAGCATTGCACGAAGGAATTGATTGTTCCATAGATCAATTCAACCATCAAGTATTAGAGTTAAATATCTGTATCTTGGAAAAATCCACAGCTGTAATCCAATTCCACAAATAAACGTTATGCCTGAGATAACCATAAAATAATCGTCCATACTACTGAAGATAGTAGGGTGGAGATTAGAGGTGGACGAAGATCAACGACTAAGGTGGATTCCACTAGAGAAAGAGTGTGGAAGATAAAGAAGGGTTGATCTTGCAAAATCAGAGATGATCTCTAGGATATGAGATCGATATCAATGGTCTAGATCGTTTGTCAAATTAAATCAACGGCACACAAAGATTCTGTTGGGTGGAGTTGTGTAGTTTGGAAAACTTTTGATCTGCACAGAATTTTTACGAAATACGCGTCATCATATTTGAAGTCCATCATTGATCTAGTGGGGACACAAATCTTACAGTCCGTATGGATTCCACTAATTTAACTAGCAAGCATGTTAATGTTTTGCTTGGTTACGGACTAAACGAAATTGTAAAGTGTTTCAGATCCTTCGGACAACGTGAGCGACATATCAGACGATTTGCTTGCTGATTGAGTTGAGTTAGTGAGTCGATTAGATATTGTTATAGCGGATTTCACCACACTAGGTGAATCACACATTGTATGGCCTTCCCTTGTCCCGCTGCAGACTCATTAGCCCCTTTGGACCATTTTATATCTTNTAATGGGCATGGAAAACATTCGTTGCAGAAAATAAGTATGTTTTGAGATTTTGTGAACTAAGAGAAATTTTTCCTATTATTAAAAATTTGCAATTGAAAGATTAAAAGAATAGTTGAGATCATGAACACATAAGAAGACAACAACTCGCAAGGAAATTTGAATACCCCCACAAAGGAAGTAGAACTAGTGGTTGAACTAAATTTTGATATACTGAAAACCATACAAATTATTCAAGTAGACTTACATAGTTTCAAGGATGATAACATGAATGAGATAAAGGAACAACAATCAATTAATGAAACCTTGCTGCAGAACATGATGGACGGAATCCCACAAGGAAAACCCACTCATTCAACCAAGAGGTTCAAGAAAGAATTCTATTATAAGTGGGAGAGCAACCTGAGAGAAGAAGGAAAAGAATAACACACCCCTTAACCTACAAAGAGATATTGTCATAGTCCTTCTAGTGATGATTCTCTTTCTCCTTGTAGAAAGAAACAGAGAAATGATGACAATCTCGAGGGAGAGTCCAGGAAGATAAAAGCCCCAACCTATTAAGGGGAGATGAACACACGGGAGAAAGTTGAAGAATGGCTTGTAGGTATGATAAAATATATCTGAGTAGATAAATAATCTAGAGAGATGAAGGCCCGACTAGCCATCTATGATTTAAATGGAAAAGCAACTAGATGGTTGAGAGACCTAAATCATACCAAGAAATATGAGGTAAGAGAAATCCGATGGAGTAATTTTTGCAAATTTTTTCAGGAGAAATACATTTCGGAAAGGTTCTTCAACAAAAACATGAAATAATTTCACAAATTAAGGATGGGTTCCATGACTATGGATTCTTTCATTAACAATTTTTTGGATCTATTACATTATGTGACTTACATAAAGGATGAGAAAGTGAAAACACAACGGTTTTTAGGATGTCCTCCTCCCAACTTTCAGGAGAGGATTTAATTTGACATGCCTAAAACATTGGATGCCACCCTACACAAATATAGGATTTTCTATGAGCATGGACAACTGAGGGAAGAGAACATCAACAAAAGTAGAGACGAGTCTAGGACCTTCTCGGACAATTGCAAACTAGGTTTCAACCTCATGAATGAAACATAAAACACCTCATGAATGAACTTCTTTTCATTTTTCTTAGTAAGTACATAAATAGTACCTTTTCCTTTTGTTGGAACCAAAAATTCATCTCCTAGCTTGATATTCGTAACAATAGAGGAACCAAAACTCGAGAATAGTGACTTGTTACTTGTCATGTGATTGCTGGAACCACTATCTAGTAGCCATAGATATGAGCTGCAATGTTCTTCAGTTGCTTGATAAGACATAAGCATAACCTCTCATGAGCCTTCTTCTTCTTTGGAGACATTAGCTCTGCTATTGTTTTGGTTATCTTGTTTCTTTCTGCATTCTCATTCATAGTGCCCATAGTTCTTGCAATAGTTACACTGAACATTGGACTTATTGGTCCATCTCTTTCCTCTCCCCCCATGTTATGGAGAGAAATTCCTATGGCTTGGGGTACCACAATAGACAGCTTGACTTCAAAAATAAATCCTTTCTAATATGCAATAGAAATCAAATATCTAACACTAAAGGATCAGACCTCGTACCTTATTTCGGACAGTTGAAGTAGATCCCCATTGAGCTTTCCAACTTCAGCTTGAATTGATTAATCACTTTCCTCAACAACAAGTAAAGAGGACAAGCATACTATATATATTGGTGTTAGATCTATTCTAGCATATATAATCAACAATGTATAAGCATTTGAAATCATCCATGGATAAAATATTCATTTAAGCATACATTATTGGACGGGAAATGATATTTCTATTAATATAAAATTAGAGATTACAATGAATATAACCTATGTCGGCACGTTTGTGAATCAGAGAAACTGAATCCTCCACTCGGGCCTCCACCACCTCAATCCTCCATCTCTCGATAGAAAGCTCACAAGCAAAAGGAAAGCTTGGGAAGAACACAAAAGTGCTCCAAGGGACAAAGGGATGCAGAATCAAGCACAAGTTTCAGCAACAATGGACTATAGTTTATTTGCTCTCAATTCTCTTATGCCTTCAATGTATCCAAAGAGTTCCTTATATAGATTTTCAATTGGGCAATGAAAGGTCGAATCTGAGTGATCTCAAGGCATATGGAAAGCCAGGAGACAAGTGAGTCAGATCCATGTCAAGGAAAACTCCAAAAGGATTTGGATTTTGTACACATCCTGTTGTATGCGGTTTTAGGGGTCAAACCCACATATATACATGATAAGGGGTTTAAAAGTCGCATATAGCAATTTTCACATGTTTATACGGATGGTCTAGGAAACATCAAAGGACAAAAAATGGTCCAAGGGGTCTAAGGAGTCTGCAGAGGGACAAGGGGAGGCCATACAAGTGTGATTCACCTAGTGTGGTAAAATAAGCTATAATAGATGCCCCCTAATGTGTGAGTTTAGAGGGCTCATATGATGGTCGAAATACATTATAAGTCCATCCCAGAAGTGGAGTGATGAAGGATCCCAAATGAAAGACCAACCCCCCAATTAGCATAGTACAATGATACAACTCTGCACATAACTACAAATACATATAGCAGTCCCGGATACATAAGATTACAATGGCCATGAATAGGCATGATACAAAATATCACATAAGTGGTCATCACCACGTACAATATACATAGATCATAATCTCCATGATGAATATATACAAAGGATCATGATCTCCATAATGGCTCAAGATATACAATGGATCAAGATATCCATAATAGCTGGAAATGTCTAATATATACTGGAATCAAGTCATGAGAGATGAAACCTCATGAACACTAGCATGATCAAGGAGGTAGCATATAAGAGGTGCCACCAATCTAGAAGGTCTTCTAGACAAACCGCTATGAGCACATGTCCTACTATGTGAATAGAGGTGTCAAGGTCAAACATAGTAGTCCATTGTCTGATTATCGGTCATTGATGTATACCGTTAACAGAAGCGAGATCACCCACCGATAATGAAAATGGGAATCAAGGTACTAGAGTGCAAACTAACAAGTGTAAATAAATGTGTTGAGGTCGAACACTTGAGAGTATCCATCGATTAGGTGACATTGATGTATTTCCAAAAATTGTCAATGGCGAGAGAACCTGCCACTGATGACTGCAAGTCTCAAGGCACTAAAAAATGACTCTAGATTTCAATCCTAGAATAAATGATCTAAATTTGATGGGATGAAATCCACTAGAAGGAGGGAATTAAGGCATCCCCCATCATCCAACACGAGGTACTCAACAAAGATGTATAATGTGGAAGGGCTCGATCATAAGGTGCACAAACCAGTAACTGTACCGGGAATGGCCGATATGCAAAGTCAAGATAACTGAGGAATGGATGACTCAAGTTTCAACTTCCTTCAAACAAGAGCATAACAGTGAATGGTGACTAAATAAAGGAAGCATAGAATCGATATATAGAACTAGGACATCTCTGCGACATAGGAAGCATCGACAGAGGCTGCATGGGGACTGGAAGCTTAACCAGTCGGTGGAGATAAAGTTAGATAAAATGAGTACAGCTCCTAAAGTCAAACTATAAACCCAACCAACGGATGTGATATACACTACTCTATTTGAAGGTGAAACAACTCGACAGCTGCCAAAAGATAACATCTTTCCTTGTCCGGATTTTTGGTTTTTTGATTTTTTTGGACTTTTTCAAATATTTAAAAAGCTTGAAAAAGAATAAAACTGCTTTATAGTTACAGACTAGGAGGAGACGAGTGTCATATGGGAAATCAAACTAGTTCCAAGCAGTGGAACATACCTATGCTCAATTCAAGGATACATGTATAGGATAGCGACACTCAGGGGAAAATCCCCTCTCGGTAGAAATAGGGAATAAAATGGCTCAGCATGGCTAGACATGAGAGGAACTTGGGCTATATGGCTGAAATTCAATGTCAGGGAAGCCAGCGTAAGGCTCAATAAGGCAGGCAAAGCTCATGATAATGCAATTACAACTTGATATAAGGGAGTCCTGAGGGAAATCGGCCAGCAAAAGATCAAGAAGAGTATGCAGCTCTTGCGAAATGTCATGGCAATACTATACAATGGACTCCCACACCCTAAGGGACAAAATGTCAACATGGGCACCAAATGCAAATAAGGCACTAACTAGGGTACCTATGTAAGGTCAAGCTCTACCACTCATATCATGCCACTTCTAAAACAATAAGAAGGTTCCGTGACATAATAGAGTGGGTTCATACCTAAGGCTATAATGAAATAGTCATAAGGTCATGAAAAATGAAAACGATGATGAAACCTAACCTATATGCCAGTTTAGACATGATACCTGAAATCAGCATGAACGGGTCAATCCAATGGCTAAAACGGCACTAAAAAAAGTCTCCTACATCATAAATTAGTCCAAAAACGGTCCAAAAGGATTAGAAATAGTCCAAACTATAGGAAAGGGGGTAAAAATTTTCAACAATTTGAAAAATTTCTATAAATAGTAAAAAATTCAAAACATTATAAAACATTTGAAATTTTTACCCATTTGAACTCAGAACTTTAACAACGAATTCCAGGAGATCTAGTCAACGAAATCCACTACTGTTTTTTCCAGGTACTTACCCATGCTCTACTCTTTCATTTTGATACAAATTTTGTCAAATTCCATGGTGTATTTGGGTTTCTAGGCGATTCTAAGATACGTGCCACGACTGACGTGAAAATCGAGGGTTTTTCTGTGTATAGGGCTCGATATACGCGGAAAAAGCCCTCAAAGTCATGTACATATGCGACTGTTTGGCAAACAGTCATGTATGCGACCGCGCTCAATGATTTTAAAGTATTCTAATGGACAAAACTCAAATTTTATGTGTAGGATGGTCCTAGAATGGAGAAAATGTGAACACAGTGATGTAGAAGAGGAATTAAGGGAAGATCTAATGGCTCAACAAGTGTTACGTGCATGTGGGCTTTACAACTTTTGGTGTCTTGGTGGCTTAAGAGCCAAACGAGGACTATTGTAGATGTTAGTGGACTACTAGGATCCAGACTCAGAGTCATTCCAAATAGACGGGATGTCCCCCACCATAGAAGTGGAGGACATATACTTTATTAATGGACTTTCCCAATGGAGGGAAGTGGTGAACCTACGCTCTTGTGGGCCCAGAGGTGGCCTGACTATAGATGAGTACATTGTGGTGTACTGCTATCCGGACACAGAGAAGGTGGGGAGTCAAATCCCACCTAACTCCATACAGGTGTTGGGCCTAAAGGCCATCCTACTGACACTGGGCAAGATAGTAGGCTTGGCTTCACTCCACCAGGCCTCGTGGCCTCTAATGTTCTATTCAGTGGAGTGCATGAGCCCACGGTATACGATTGGAGCACTGCACTACTAGACAACATGAAACACCAGCTTAGTGAGTGCAAGATGGGCAGAGTTTGAAACTTTAGTTTCAGCAGCATACTGAGCATGCTTTTCTTTGAGGGTGTTCTAGGATTGAGCCCTAGAGTTGACATTCCTCTACACAAGGTTTTAGATTCGTCCCAATGGCATTGGGCGGATGCGATGCACAGACTGGGTGGAGGCAGGGTGTCCAACCCCTATCCAGTTGATTTCTTTCTGTGGTGGCGACAACATATAGTTAGCATCGATGACTACCCCTATGCAAGGATATATTTTTGGGGAGACTCAGACATGCCACTACCACCAGGATCGGCATACAATGACATAGGTAACGAATCTCGACCCTCTTTTTAAAATTTTTGAGTTATTTAATTTTTGTTTGTTTTATGATTATGTGGAATCAAAAGACATGTTTTTGGGTGACAATACATAGTGACATCTACCATATGCATGCAGATGTGGGACCACGGTGGCCTGAAGGCTTCCCTCATCATAGATGGAGGGGAAGAGGAGACGATATCATGGGTGTGGATGCGGAGCAGATGCTCCAAAGCATTCATACCAACTTCATGAGACTGACACATAGAGTATCCATGGCACAAGTTGAGGACTTGCCTAAGGCCATGCAGCACCAGTTGGTGGGTGTACCACGAGCATGGGTGTGGCTATTTCAACGGCTAGCTAGAGCCGTAGTGACATTCCACGATCACAACCCCCCTCCTCCTCCATAGGCTTAGATACCTAGGAGTGATACATTTTGTACTACCATGTATTATATTTTGGTGGCTCGAGAGCCCCATTTTTGTATTATGACACTATGTATTACCACATTTTGGATGTTTATAAAAACTTTTATGATGATCGGTTTATTTATTTACATGTGTAAAAATTTATCTTTGTGATGAGCTTATTGTATATGAAACAGATGCCAATCTAACACGTAGTTAGCATATGAGTCAGCAACTTGATTATTAATTCTTGGAATATGTATGTATGTTATATTGTCAAATTGTCGTTCTAATAATCTCACACATAAGAATCTTCTTAATAATGTCGGATCTCTAACATGGTACAAACCATTAAGCTGTGACACTACTAACTTCGAATCAAGACATACCTCAAGAGAGAGAACGCCATGTAAAATGGAATCCCGTAGAAGCTCAATAACCACACTATACTTAGCACCATTGTTTGAAGATGGCCGTAAACATATGCCTCCTGAAGACAATACCTGACCCATAAGAGTATAAATCATCCAAGTAGCAGAGGCTGAGTGTTGAGTGTGACGGCTCGCACCATCGGTGAATCCTATGAAGGTGGAAGATTCCATTGACATCTGCCAAAAGAAACGAAAACTAATCACAAACTCGATCACCATAAGAAAAAGACCTACCTATACAAAACTGTACAATAATATACACTAACTAGCCTTGGCTGAAAATCATACATACTAATTTTTTAGATAGAGCCCATTTCTAGGCTCCGCCAAGGCCGTTCCCTCATAATCCACTAACTCATAAGCGCCCTTCTCTAACACACATTTGATGATGTAAGGACCACGCTACATGGGGTTAAACTTTCCTACCCCCAAGGGTTCTTTCAGTTGATTCCACAAAAGGACCAAGTCTCCCTCACTAAACCTCCTTGGACGGACAGACTTATCATACTCGACCTTTACACGATGCTTATTTACTTCTTGAGCCACCAAGGCATCTCGACGCTTCTCATCAAGTTGATCAAGGTGGACCAAACGCTCCTCCAATGGGGAAGTGTCTGGTAAGAGCTCTATGGCTAGCTTCAAAGAAGGAATATCACACTCAACCGGAAATACCAACTCAACTCCATGTACAAGTTGATATGGAGACAAACCCATGGTAGTCTTAACAGTGGTTCTATAAGCCCACAAAGTAGGATATAACATAATGTGCCAATTATTCTTGCTTTGTGTAATGGTTCGTTGGAGAATGAATTTGAGTGATTTGTTCATTGCTTCTACCTTCCCTTTCGCTTGAGGGTAGTAAGAGGAGGAATGATCTTGTTTATAGCTTAAATTTGATGCCAACTCTTCCATCATACGATTATGAAAGTGCGAGCCATGGTTAGTGCCAAGCTCTTTCGGAATACCGAACCGAGTAATAATCTGGTTTAATACAAAGTGCCTGGCTATCTCACCATCGGATTTAAATGTAGGCATAGCCTCAGGCCATTTCATGAAGTAGTCAACAGCCACTATTATATGATGATTCCCCCCAGCTAAAGCTGGGTTTCAATCCATAAAATATAGCCCGCACTTAGTGAAGGAACCGGCGGTGATGATGGGATGTAACAGGGCAAGTTTCGAGCACATATTACATGTAAAAACCTGGAAAGGATAGCACCTCTTGACCGCATCTACACAATCCTTAAAGATTGACGGCCAGAAATAACCCACTCTTAAGATTTTTTGGGCTGTATAAAGCCCAGATAGATGACCACCACACACCCCTCCATGGCAATCATTCAACACTACCTCAGCCTATTCATGAGTTAAAAAATGTCGTAAAATGGAATCTATCCCACGGTGGTACAAAGTGTTATAATAGACAGGTACAAAGTGGAATCTATCCAATGAGGTAATTCTTAGACACATGACGTAACCATCATCGTTCATCCCATGAGAGGTGAGTAGGTACCTTCAATGTTTGTAAATATATAATGATATCCCCATACCATGGGTCTAAAGTTGATATTAAGAAGATGTGCTAATCAATAAACGTATCTTCACAAACCAACTCCTCAGCTTCGCTTGGGAAATCTGATATAAGCTCCACAAAAATTAATGATTTCTTTGATTTTATTGAAACAAACTCGAGATCGAATTCTTGCAAGATGACAATCCATTTATTATATTTCCCCCCAATCATCCTTTGAGTGACGATGAATTGAAATGGATTGACATGGGCTACAGCCAAGGTCTGGCGAAGTAGAATATAATATCTCTACCGTTGAACCACATGTACGGTATCTAAGGCAATATTCTCAACATGGGAATAATGGATCTTTGTGTTAATAATATTCTAGCTCAGATAGTATATGACATGCTCTTAGAGATCCTCATCCTCTTGAACCAAAACCATACCAATCGTCTCCATGGACGCAACCACATAAAGTAGAAAATAACGTCTATAGTCTGGGGGACTAATTAGTGGGGCTGATGCTTGGGCTCGCTTGAGTGCATCAAAGGACTCCTCGGCTCGCTCATCCCAACAAAAGGTGGTGTCCTTCTTCAAAAGATGCATGAAGCCTCTAGTCAAATTAGCAAAATTGACGACGAATCTCCGTAAGAAGTTTTCCATGCCTTGCAAACATTGAAGATGACGAATGATTTTCTGGTGAGACAATTGAAGTATTACCTCAGCCTTCAAAGGGTCGACTCTCATACCCTCTTTAGAAACAATGAATCCTAATAAGCGACCCGACTTCACACAAAATATGCACTTGTGAAGATTTAACCTGACCAAATAATGGAAGCACCTTTCGAATACTAACCTCAAATGATAGGAATGACACATTCTCATATGAGAACAAGTAGCAAGGTCATCCAAAAATACTTCGATAATTGATTTGAGATCATGGAAGATCAAGGTCATAGCCCACTGAAAAGTAGCTCCGGTGTTCTTCAGGCCAAAAGGAATTTTCTAATATGCAAAATTTCCCCAAGCACAAATAAATGTGGTCTTATGTTGGTCCTCAGGTTTAATTTGTATTTGATTGTATCCGAAAAAGCCGCCCATAAAGGAAAAAACCTTGCTACCCACACACTCATCCAAAATTTGATCAATAAATGGTGTGGGGAAATTGTCGTTAGGAAAGGCATGATTCAAATCATGGAAATCAGTACATATGCAGATCGCTCCCTACTTCTTATCAACTGGAATGGGGTTTGAAACCCACTCTGTCAAGGGAAAGAGAAAGATAAAAATAACTTTCAACAGTTTCTCTATCTCTTCCTTACTCGCGGGTGCTTTCCTAGGATTCACTACATGCAAGCGTTGTTGAACAAGCTTAGCATAGGGATAAGTCTTAATCTTGTGTTCAACAATGCGAGGGTCGATACCTGGAATTTCATCATAATACCAAGCAAAGATATCACCAAATTATTTAAACAGCTCGGTGTATTCTTGAATCTCATCATGGGAACATTCTGGCCCAATATAGACATTCTCTATCCTGCCAGGATCGTGAGAGATATTGATAGGAACCGTTGGAGATATATTTTCCATGTTCCCATCAGCCATTAGACCAGGAGAGCTTAATGGAACCATGGGACTACCAATTCTCTCACTAAGAACCTCCCTGAAGTCCTCACGCTCCAAGCGGTCAAGCTCGGGAAGAAAGTAATATCTATTATGCAACTCTTCCCATGGTGGCTCAACTCCCAACATGGCCTCAATAATCACTTCGTCTGAAGGAAAAACACTATCAAGGCAGTCATGCACGTGAGAAGACTGTATTGCCCATGCAGGCAGCACATATGGGTCCTCCTCCTCCATCTGAAAAGAGGAAGGACTAGGCTCTGCAACACATTGAAGATTAGCTTGATAAGCTACCATAGTTGCAAGAAACGACATGTCTGTCACGATGGGCTCACTCGAAGTATTTGGTGTAAGAAGAGTCCAAGGATCTTCCATATGACTCGTGTGAAAATACACCGATCTCACAGATGTCAAAGCCTCACTGAAACTAGACCCTATAATAAGGATAGGTGCAAGACGGCTAAGGATTGACATGAGGGATGGATACATGCCCACACCCACACTCCTAGTTGCCAGCTAAGAGTGCTCTACAATCCGGATTGAAGCTCCTAAAGATGCGGTAACCGACAGATTCTTGAATGATGTTTGATCAATCATAACTATCTTCCCATTAAATGGAAAGCATACAATGCAAAATAGTGAAGAAGCTACAGCTTGCATACTGTACATCCAATTCCTACCCAGTAAGAGATTGTAGTCAAGGGGTGCATCAAGAACCTCAAATTCTATCGCAATGGTCTTCCTTCCCAAATGGACCTTAAGGGAAGGAAGGATCCTGTGCGGCCTAAACGATATCCCATCAAACGTAGTTAACATGGTCGCAAATTTAGACAACTCGGGGGAACCTAAACCCTTCCAACACAATAACGACATCATAGAAGCAACCGCGCCTTTGTCAATCATAGTGCGCTTGACAGTCATATTGAGACATTATACATGAATCAAAAGAGACACATAGTAAGGAAAGCGAGGCTGAAGTCCTATAGTTTCAAATTTGATCATGGAGGAAGAATGATCATCATTCACACCAAGGGCAGAAATCAAAGCCTTCCTTTGTGAAGGATAACTCTTAAGCACTTCTAATGCAGACATCGCACAAGGAATGTGGACCAAATCCTCAACAACAAAATAGTTCTGGGCAACTCGGGCATTAGGATTTTTCCCTGAACGCTTAAGGACTCCCTTAGGAATGCGAGGTGCAACTTTAGGTTTATCCAAAGGTTTTTCAATATGCATAGGAGTCCTTGGTGGATCAGGTTCCTTTCTTGGGTTGGGTTGTGATGAACCATAGTACTTCACATGGGTCACAACTTTTGTAGCATTCACCATGTTAATGCACTCATGAACACTACCCTCCGGTGGATCTTAATCACCACCAGACTGATCATGGGTCCTCGAGTTCATGTTTTGATTGTGAGGCAAAGGGTTAGTCAGCATAGTTGGGCCCTATGCTAAGAATCTTGAGGCTTCATCAATACGAGGGCACAAGTAAGTGAGGTGATCTTCTTTACACAACTTGCAAGGAAATTTAACCTTACGTTTAGCTTGCTTGTCCCCCCCAGCATTACGGGCATTCTTGTCATTATTATTAGCATTTTCATTCTTATTCCCACCCTTACAATTGTTTTTACCCTTCTTTTTATTCCTTCTGGGTTTCTTGTTACCCTTTTGGTCTGACAATTGCACTGACAGCACACTGGCCGTTTGGGCAGGTTGAGATGAAGCCGTGGCTTGTCCCAAAGAATATTGGTTTATTAACAATTGACTAACTGTTTCGCAACCGGATCTGCAGGTTTAGCACTCGCACAACCAACAATGAGCATGTGGTCTAGGTTTAACTTTGGGGTCGAAACTAGAACGCAGAGCATTGGGAATGATCTCATATAACAAACCAGATTGAGCATAAATCAAATCCAGTTCTTGCACCCTAAAAATTGCTTGTTCCTCATTTTTCACTCTAGATGTAGAAACATCCTTCGCTATATAAGGCTATAATGACTTAAGGAACTAGTTGAGGAGGACTTCTAGTGGTATAAAGGCTTTAATCAACCTCTTCCATCTAGGCCACTGTTGGATATGATCTGGGATATGTGTGGCTTTATCCTACTGAAATGTTAACAAGAATTTCGTACCAATGTCATAATGCACTGGTAGCTGGAAGTGGTTAATAAAAGTCATTGCTAGGTCATCAAACAAAACAAATGCCTCCCTAGGTATCTCTATATACCATTTCACGGAAATCCCTGTAAGGGTGTATTGAAACAACCTTAAACGGATTGAATCTTGGTGTAAGGAATTTGAACAACAACATAGGTTAAAGGTAGTAACATGTTCTCTTGGATCCTCTCCCGGTTTGCCCTCGAATTTTGATATGTCAAAGGGAATCTTAGTATGGATAGCCGTCCAAGCCGAGTCATGAGCTACAGGATCATTCGTCAATCTCGACAAGTCAGGAAGATTTAGCGTTGCGAGGAAAGGGAGTCTAGGATGAGTAGGTCGATGGACCGCTCCCTGATAGTTCTGATTCACATAGGTCTGATTACCATAACCACCATGGCCTTGGCCATAGTGCCCTCCTCCCATTTGACCCATATAGGGTGGCATGGAAGCACCATAGTGTGGTGTACCTTGACTATTCGAACCTACAAACTGTAATTTGGAGAGTAAGCTGTAAACATGACCTCTATAATTATGAACATGACCTCTTGAAACAACGGGTGGTACTTGAACCTGAGACACAACTGGTCAAGTAACCGCAGTACAGACATGACTCATAGCAACGTTCCAGCCCGAAGGACCACGTGAATGAGGTGGAGGGTGAACATTCAAAGAACTAGGGAGAGAGGATGAAGGGACCTGTGTAATTATGTACGTGTTGTTCCCTATAGTCACTTGTCTCATATCTGGTATCCTAATAGGATCACTAGCCCTAGGCCTAGGAGGAATATGTGATGTGGCTTCCACCGCCAGGATGGAAGGTGCAATGTGACTTGTGCTCCCAAACCTCTTCACATGGTAAGGAATGAGAGTGCCCCTAGGCAAATTGTTAGGCTCAAACTTCAACTCGTCATAAAATGCCAAATCGTGTGTGGGAAAACTAGACATATCATAACTATTAGAACTAGTGCTCACGGGTTCAAAATGAGTCTCATCATATTTTGGCATTCCATACCGGTGATGTGTCAATGGGGGATCAACACTAGATTAAGTAGTTCCATCATGAAAAGTACCTATCTCAAAAATTACAGGACCTAACTCAGTCAAATCAGGTGAAGGATCATAGTTAGGAGTAAACTCCCCATCATCCACTTGAATGGGAGAAGGTGGTTCAGGAATACCTTCAACGTGGTCTCCCATTGTGTGTGAATCAATGTGAGAAGTAGTCTGCCTATACTGTCTATCACTCTCTCTCAATGGAGGATGAAATTTAGAAGGTGGAAGTCCTACTAAACGATGAGAACGACGAGGCACCACACCCGAATCCATAGTGACTCAAAAAATATAAAAGACTCTCTATCTACGCAAACCCTAGGCAAGATAACGTGCACAGAGAATACACCAATAAAATCTAAATCCAAACACAAGCAATCAAGGGTAGGATAAGTGAGCTCCCGAATGAAGCAGGTATGTCTCTCCTAGGAGAGGCTTTAGACTCCCATACACAACAAGGAGAGGTACGTAACCAATTATTGTGGCGCTCAACTTCAACGTGTAAAGTGACTGTGCTGTCCGACCCCAACCTCTCTAGGACACTCGCAAAATAACCCATGAAGAGTAACCCCTTTATATCCTAGATAAGGCCACTGAGGTCACCTCAATATAATCACTGCTCAGGAAGATAGTCACGTGCGGGATTGACCGTATGGGCAGGGTAGCAAAGCCTGAAACTCTCGAAAGAGCCCACAGATATGAATACAATCCTGGAAATATCTTCAGTGCTACTGAGTTATGACTAGCGGTCATCCCAATCAATAAACGCTCACACTGCCTCGTGCTTAACTCCCTTTTGAGAGGAGGATCTTGAGAAACATTGGTTATACTAAGGAATTTCACACACTCACCTAGACAGACATATACATGTTGTTGTTTAGTGGTCTTGGATAATTTACTCACAATGAACTATTCCAAGACCCTAAAACCTAATCTTGTTGGTGAACCCTATCAAATAAAATAATGTAGTTCATTTTAATTAAGTGTTGATTTTAATTGGATTTATTACTCAAAAGAGGTATATGGCTGTGCAACTAATGACGTTATGGCACAACATGAAGCAAAATGCACACATAACAATCAATGCAAATGCATTATGTCCATGAAAAATAGGGTATTCTACTACATGAAATGCACAATTTTCTTCAAATGATAGATGTAAAATTTCCTATATGAAATCCTAACTAATACTCCGAAGCAAATCTCGTGCAAGTACTATGCAAAATGCAAGATGCAATGTATAATGATAATCAAATATGTTTGGATTTTTTGAAATAAAAATGAGATACTAAAGCAAAAGAATGGTTCTACAACCCCCAGACTCTGCAAGCACACTTAAGCAGCACTTAAGAAAAGTAATAAGGTAAAAGAAATCTAATGCACTAATCCCAAACCAAAAAATCGAAAAATGAAATGACAAGAACATTCTTCAAAAAAGAAATTTTACCCAAAAAAAATGTCTCTGGTAAAAAATAGAGGTGTATACAGACTCTAGCAGTATCAAAGGAGACTTAGCAATCATCCAAATTCGCCCAGCAACAATCACTCTTCCTCTAGATGGAAAAACTAAGGGCATACATGACTGTTCGCAGTAAACCCGCATGTGTATGCAGAAATAGTAGTGAAACCCGCATATATACGCTACTGTGAGTTAAAAACTCACGTACAGGAAGAAAGGTGCATAAAAATAAAGGCAAACTTATAAGCTGAGACAAAATTCACACCAATCAGACACTACCAGGCAAACATGCCCCTAGAATCGACATCGAAACAAGAGAAAAAGGAGCAATTCAAAGTCATTGAATTCTGATAGAAAACCCCGAAAGGACAACTACTAGGAACTCCCCAACGGATTCGCAAATTCTGTTATGGAGAGAATTTCCTATGGATTGGGGTACCACAATAGATAGCTTGACTCGAGAAATGAACCCTTTCCAGTATGCAATAGAAATCAAATATCGAACACTAAAGGATCAGACCTCGTACCTTATTCCGGACGGTTGAAGTAAATCCCCATTGAGCTTTCCAATTTCATCTTGAATTGATTAATCACCTTCCTCAACAACAAGTAAACAAGACAAGCATACTATATATATTGTTGTTAGATCTATTCTAGCATATATAATCAACAATGTATAAGCATTTGAAATGATCTATTGATAAAATATTCATTCAAACATATATTATTGGATAGGAAAAGATATTTCTATTAATATAAAATCAAAGATTACAATGAAAACAACCTCTGTCAGCACGTGTGCGAATCGGAGAAACTAAATCCCCCACTTGGGCCTCCACCACCACAATCCTCCATCTTTCGATAGGAATCTCACAAGCAAAAAGCATACTTGGGAAGAACACAAAAGTGCTCCAAGGGACAAAGGGATGTAGACTCAAGCACAAGTTTTGACAACAATGGACTATACTTTCTTTGCTCTCAATTCTCTTATGCCTTGAATGTATCCAAAGAGTTCCTTATATAGATTTTCAATGGAGTAATGAAAGGTCGAATCCGAGTGATCTCAAGGCATATGGAAGGCTAGGAGACAAGTGAGTTAGATCCATGTCGAGAAAAACTCCAAAAGGATTTGTATTTTGTACACATCTCAATGTACACGGTTTTAGGGGTCAAACCCGCATATATATACGATAAGGGGTTTAAAAGTTGCGTATAAAAATTTTCACATGTTTATAGGGATGGTCTAGGAAACATCAAAGGGCAAAAAATGGTCCAAGGGATCTAAGGAGTCTATAGAGGGACAGGGGGAGGACATACAAGTGTGATTCACCTCGTGTGGTAAAATCAACTATAACACCCTGTGACCTTGAGAGTTGTGAGAGTGTTGTGAATGCTCTGAGTGTTCATTATTGTGACTTGTTCTGTCTTTTGTAGCTGAAGACCCTAGGCCTCTTCTTCCTCTACCTCATCCTCCCCTTCCTCGACCTTTGTTGAGGGAAGCCTTGGTGTTGAATGCATTGGTCAATGATTCTTCTTCTTGATTGAATCATGCTTCATGAGATAGAAGAGATCGAGTCTCTTATATGGTGAACTCAGACAGATATTTTTCCTCTTCTATGGCAGTCACTACCATAGCGAACTTCTTGGTGAGACACCGAAGAATCTTTTGAACAACGATATTTTGTTTTAGCAGTTCACCATAGGTTTGGAATTGGGTTGCAATACCCGAAACCCTTTTCATGAACTAATCTACACCATCTTAAAACATTGAAATTGAAGGTGTAGGGTTTGTATTCTTACTGTTTTAATGTGAGTCGTTCCCTTGTAAGCCAATGCAAGCATGTTCCAAGCTTGATGTGCGCTGGTAGCTCCAGAGATCCGTGGAAAAATGGACTCCTCGATACCATGTGGCTGTGAGATCTTGGTCTTGGCGAGCTTCAACAACAATTTTTTGGGCATTACTCATAGCGGCTACCGCAGTTGCATCAAGTTCTTTGAACTTGGTTTCCATCATATCCCTACATTTGTTGAGATGCAAAAATGTCTTCATTTTTACAGACCAAAACTCATAGTTATCTCTGGTGAGAATTGGTCCCGAGAGCAGCTTCAATGTGCGCACACTAGCCATTATATATGACAAAGAAAATTTGCCCTTCCTTTTCTCCTTTTGTTTTTCTCCCCCCGCTTTTTTTTAATTCAAAAAATGGAGCATCGCTCCTTCTTCAATGGAAAAAAGCAGTGAGGAGGCATGGTGCCCAAAATTGGTGTAACTTTTGGAGTTTCACTGGGCTTTCAAAATGCAAGTAAAGCCGTGGTAACCTTATTATCCTCTTCCCAAGTGGTGGTGGCGTAACTTTTTCACTTTGTTAAATTTGGGATGGCCTATGTTGGTAACACTCTTCCCGAAAGGAAAGGGAAAAAATGGCCACTTGGCCTTCCCGTAAAAAAAATTACCACTTGGCCTTCATGTAAAACAAATAACCACTTTTTAGGGTTAGGGAAAAAAAAACCCTAAAATCAGATCTTGGAAATTAAAAAAATAAAGAGTGCTTTCCACTCTCTCAAAAGGCTTACCCCAAGAATGGATGGATCAGGGTGTAAGCTCTCATACCATGTAAAAGAGAAATGATACCATGTAAAAGAGAACTCATTAAATAGTAAATACAAAATAGGTCGAAAAATACCTTGGACCACCTAACTCACTAACTAAAATACCATGAGCCACCTAACTCACTAACTAACTACATGTGAGCAACAATATGTAGAATGGGTGGTAAAACGTGTGAGTTAGCAATAAGTAAATAGAAGAATTCTTTTATTTAAACGCTTGTAGAATTAGGGTAAGAACTTACTCGATTATTTTTTAGTAGAGTTAGGGTAAGAACTTACTCGATTATTTTTTTGAAACTGTGTCGAGAGATTGGATGGGAACCAAGCTGTTTCAAAAATAGAGCATTGTCTCATCCGTAGTTCTTTCCACATTGCAAGCTTGTAATATCAAAGACCCTAAACAACTACTTATAAATAACCTAGACGAGTTTGACGTAATGGATGGGTGAATACCTTCTACATTGTATCACATGTAAATAAATAAAGAGTGCTTTCCACTCTCTCAAAAGGCTTACCCCAAGAATGGATGGATCAGGGTGTAAGCTCTCATACCATGTAAAAGAGAACTCATTAAATAGTAAATACAAAATAGGTCCAAAAATACCTTGGACCACCTAACTCACTAACTAAAATACCATGAGCCACCTAATTCACTAACTAACTACATGTGAGCAACAATATGTAGAATGGGTGGTAAAACGTGTGAGTTAGCAATAAGTAAATAGAAGAATTCTTTTATTTAAACGCTTGTAGAATTAGGGTAAGAACTTACTCGATTATTTTTTAGTAGAGTTAGGGTAAGAACTTACTCGATTATTTTTTTGAAACTGTGTCGAGAGATTGGATGGGAACCAAGCTGTTTCAAAAATAGAGCATTGTCTCATCCGTAGTTCTTTCCACATTGCAAGCTTGTAATATCAAAGAACCTAAACATCTACTTATAAATAACCCAGACGAGTTTGATGTAATGGATGGGTGAATACCTTCTACATTATATCACATGTAAATAAAGCAAGGAACTCTTAAGATTATATTCATAGAATTATATTTTGCAAAAGAAAAATTAATGATCTATCAACCTGAACAACGACTTACCTATCGCATTCATAAGCGTTGTTTTTGCCACACTCTAAGGAACTCGACAGTGAAATCCTTCACAAACTGCATCAAGATTTTATAGTTTAACCGGTGGCAATTTAAGAACTACGAAGAACAAGATATTAACAGAGTTACCCAATACATTTAACCAGAACTCTTCCCTCTACATAGTTAGGGTTTAAATTATTGAACATTATCTTCAGAAAGATCAAGACTCCAAGAAAAATCTCACTCGATGGGATACAAAGGAGAAAAATCTTGATAGAGGTCGTTTATCAGAACAGGCCAGGATTTTCAAGAAGCATTAACCACGCCATTGCTGTCTGAAGGACAGCAAGGTAAATGAGGCATAATGGTCACACTTTTCTAGTCACGCAAACCCCCAGGCTCCTGATCGATGGCGTATGTAAAACCAAGTGTCCAAGCAGGATAGAAAGCACATTTTTGTCTTACCATGAGCCCTAGCGACCCTTAATGGCTTTCACATGGCCTCAACCTTTAACCCTAGTCGCGTTGTCATTTTTAACATGTGTTGTTTCACATTCAGAAGGTTAAAAACCTTAGTTTCTAGTTATAGTTAAAGTTGTGACCACTTTTTAAAATATTTTCATGTCACAAAGGTTCACAAAAACCAGTGTATATATATATATAAGGGTTTTAAATGAGACTTATGTCTTGCTCGATTTAGGATCCAAGAGATAGTTCCACGAACCCTATTTAACTAAATCAAAATATTAGAGTTAGTTGGTAGTATGAAGTTTATGAATGCTACCTAAACTAAGATTAGATACATTTTGATCCTAATAAAAAACATAATTGTAAACATTGTGCATGGTTACAAAGATTCTTTATATGAAATCTTAAGTATTTTAGTTATTAAAGTATACATATATAATTTAGGTAAATTTCTAGGTTGGTGAAAGATACATTAACAATATATTTTTAATAAAGATCACAAGGATATTTTTTTTCAACAACATCACCTAGAGAGTTTTCTAACAAGCATACTTGTATCACATTCTACATCATTAGTATTGGATATATAAAGATAAAGGTACTTGAATTACATCTTCAAGAAAGGTACTCTAATCATATTTTAATGTGTCACATGATTTGAATCATATTTTAATGAGTCACATGATTAGTACAATTTTTTTCAGCAAAGATATACAAAATACCACCAAGATATTACGAGGGATATCTCAATAAAAACACATGAAAGTCACCAAGATACTACCAAAATACCTTACAACACATATCACAAAGATACCTTTCTAACAAGGAAACATTTGTAAAAAAGATTACAAATATATTTTTCTAGCAAATATCACAAATACCACCTAAACACTTTATGAAGTTTAATCTAACGACAAAATTGAGCATATATCTTGTTGTTCCGATCTAACTAAGAAACCAAAAAATGGCCATAACAAATAGTAGTTAAACATACTACTTTTCATCTCAACACAAAGCATAAGTCTTCTTTAGAGGACATTCAAAAATACATTATACATCAACTAATAGTAATCAATGTATGCCACTAACATAAACCAATAGAAATCATACATCGGTTATGATACATGCATCCACCTTACATTCATTGATCCATAGTACATCAACTCATAATACATTGCCCATATATTAATCATACACCAATGTAAACCAATGACAGCCATAGATGTATCAATTGACAGTACAAACATCAATGATAGTACACCAATAAGAATACATCAACCATAATACATCAATCATAACAACTTAGAGAAACCAAATACAAGGTAGTCTAATCTTCATCAGATCCAATACCATAACCACAGATTAATTCCCCATTAAATCACCACCTACCATTACCAATATATATATATATATATATACTATTTATTCATCAGTTCAATATACATGCCCATGTTAAAAACAATTTAGCAAATGAGTTTATATCCATTACTTCAAATGCCATTTAACAACTATACTAAAAGATATTAATATTTCATTGAAATAAATAACAAATTTATATTCAAAAAAACATAAATTATCTCATTTTTTTTGCATGAAGTAAATGCAATACCCACACACAAACATCTATAAATTAAAATAAAATAAAAAACTTAAAATTCAAGATGCCTTTCTGGTTTTGCTTTGTCCAACAAAAACAGTCAAAGCAAACTACAAACCTTTCACCATTAAATTCAATATCAACAATTTCAAAAATCAAAAGGCCATGTAACCAACATGATACCTTTTCAAATACCATAAAACCACCTAAGTAACTTGAAAATGAGGTTATCATCCCCTTGAATGCAAACTACAAACATTCCACTAATAAACCAAGGAGAGCCAATATCCTTTCACTATTAAACCTAGCACAAACTTATCAAAGATCATAAAGCCATGCAACTAACTTCAAATGAGGTTCTCATCTCCTTGAACGTAGTACGGATTTAGGGGATCATGATTATGTTTCCCTTTATATGTTGTAATAAAGGATGTAGGAGCATTGGGAATTTTTTCTATATATTTTTTCCATATTTGATCCATCCATACCCATCATCAAACTGACCAACTGTTTTTATAAGCACTACCTCAGGTGTCCTACTTATAATCCTGTAATTTCAAAACCATACCATCAGATAATATATTAGCTATCATACATATCCTGTAATCTATCTCAATTAGACCACAAGTAAGATTTTAGATTTTATAACAAACTTATGTATGCTCCTAAGATTCTAAAATCTTAGATTTTATAACGAACTTATGTATGATCCTGTAATCTCAAAACCACTCCTAGATTTTATAAAGAACAAATGTGTACAAATATCATAGAATTAAGAAAACACTCTAAATACTACCTTGGCATTGAGTAGCAGGCTTCGATGGAGTCCCTGGGTGGCCCATTGAGTAGCAGGCTTCGATGGAGTCCCTGGGTGAAGTGAGGATTCTATAAGAAACATTATCACTTTTAAAAGTCCCTGGGTGGCCCATTGAGGCTATTTGATTGGAGGTTGCGGTTTCCCTTTGCAACGATGATGATACTTCTGCTCAACAATTCAATTCAACAGTAATTAACTAAGTAGCCTGTTCAACAATACCTGTTTTTATATGTGTATATATATTTTATTAGTATTTTTTAAATTTTATCTAGTTTATACAATCTTAATCAGTTATATGTATGATTTTAAGATTTTTTCTCAAATATAGTCTCCGACCAACCTTTTTTCAGCGTACGTCCTCCAACAATACTTTGTGTAGAATCATTCTCAGGAGTTGATCGTTGATCAATCAAATTAATAATGGTAAAGTATCATTTTTTGAAGTTCATAGTTGATTAAACAAATAAAAAATACTGTGCTATTGATAAAATATCATTGGATTCAATGCACAGTTCATATATCTCTGGAACAAATTTGAAGAAATTAAAATTTTTAAAAAATTAAAACATAAATAAATACAAAATTTAATACAGAAATCACTACTTTATATCAATCTAATTTGAAAAATTTAATTCAGCATATTTTTAAAGATGAGAATGGTAAGCTTTTCATGTTTATAGTATAAACAATTCAGAATATGCTTGGAAATGAAAATGACTATAAACAAATGTTTATATACACTATAAACAAACCAAACATCTCATTATATTGATTGAACTAGGGAAGACAGATTATTATAGATTAGGGGTGGTTCATGCAGTAAATAAATTTTATATAGCTATTATTACAGTTTACTACAGTTTACTATAGGTGGTTGGGTGGTTCATACAGTAAGTAAACTTTATATAAAGATTATTACAGTTTTTTTTAGGGATGGTTCATGCAGAAAGTAAACTTTATATCTATATAATAATTTTTATTTGTTAGATTTAAAGTAAAGATAGATGTATAGTTAATTGTTTTTGTAAAGAAAACAAATTATTGTTTTTAAAAAGTGAAAGAAAAATATAAACTACATGTTTAAAAAGAACAAAAACTTGTAAACTTTGATATGATCCCAACTGGAAGAGACCAAAATTGCCTAAATTCCAAACAAACCAAAAAAAACATTCCCTAATTTTATAAACTAGGGAAGACATATAACTATGATTTATGATTGGTCAAAACAAATTAATGACAAAGCCCTTTTTACTACTACCCAAGTTGAGCACATACATCATCATATATATACAACTTCATATCATATATAAACCATGACAAATTATAAAACTCATCATATATAAACCACTCTAGATGATAGAATTTATAGAATTGAAATAGAAAAAAATATATTTACATTCTGAATTTTTCAATAGACTTGACCTGGTTAAAAATGATGATATTTCATGGAAAGATTATCAGTTTTCTAGTTCAATTCTAGAAGAATAAGAGAGAATGAAATATGATAAAATAAAAATGAAATATCACTAGCACTATTGATTTAGATGTGCCTCATTTTGCATAATGACTCAAGTTCAGATTCCTCAAAACCTAATTAGCCACAAAATCAAAACCATGAAACAAAAAAAAATCATAAAAAACCCCAACTACCTCTTTGAGAAACACTTAAATCCAAAAACCCCAACTACCTCCAAGAGAAACAGTTAAATACCTAAAAAAATTAATCTAACTAACTAGACACCAACAAAAAAAGAGTACCTTTAAACCAACACCAAAGTAACCTTTTATTTGAAAGAAAGAATATACAGATTTTCCTAATTTAATTTATAACTATAAATTAATTACTTGAAACACAGAATCTTTGATCCAAAATTTACACCTATGTAAAAAAGAAATATATATATTTTTATATTTTTCTTAATTACTAATTAAACAATATATATTAAATAAAACCTTGAAATTTTTTTAAGACTATCTTGGCTTTTATAAGTAATCACTAGGACAAACCGAGTCTGTATGATAATTTCTCATACATTTTAAAGAACTCCTCTTTGCCAAGAAAAGTTATGCTATCAACCCTTTGGTCTCTTTGGAGAATGCCTAGTCAGGTCATTTGGGAGGCTAGATGCTTGTCTTGTTGGTTCCAAAGCAATAGGGTGGCTTCAATGATAAGCTACTATGAATCAAAAGGCTTACTGCAAGGTTAGTTTATCCATTGGTTGATTAGCAAAGCATTGTGGGTTATTTTGATGGAGCCTACTGAAATGGTGATCAAATTGAACTAGTGGCTATCTTGCAGACTAAAGCTATGTATTGGCTCACTATCTAACACCAAAGCATAGCTTCTTGAGGGTTTACGTTTTTTCTAAGGAAAAGAGAATAATTCCCACTACTGTTTTGGGGGATTCTAAAGCCATAGTGGACTCAGAAAAAGGAAACCATTACTTACACACAATCAAGCTTTAGGATTGGATAAGGCACACCAAGGACCTCATTAATTATATTCAGCAAACCATTTTATGTCATATCTTAGGGAGCTGAACACTAAAGCAGACCCATTATCCAAACAAGCCATTGGCGGGAGAATGGAGTCCATTGATTAGACATTGTTTCATGAGGAACCATAATAGAAAACAACTCTCTAAACATTAGTTAGGCATGAAACTTGCTCCATAAACAATTTGAAACCCCTAGGATGTCAGCCTAGTCATATGATATGCAAGTTATTTTTTAAGATAGTGGAATTGAATTACTAGATCTAAACAAAATGTACTCAAGAAAACCCTCTTTGTATGACACAACTTTCTATAATATAAAGTTGTACATTCTGTGTGAAAAGAAAATGAACAAGTACCCTTTCTTTCCAAACAAAACTCTCAACAACCACCTTTTATTCCTAAAAAAACTTACACAACATTGAATAAAATGACATGTGAAAAGGGTATTCGAAAGAAAGAATGAGAGATTTGAACAAGGTTGTTTGAGTCAAACAGAGTGGTATTGTGAAGTAAAGGAACTAAGTATGTGCAGGGCATGGATGATTTTTATAACATGTGGTATTAGGATGGAGATGGACCCAACCATTCTAGTAGTTAATCTTTCCATTAAATTATCAAATTCATTAAACTATCAAAGTTAGTTTTCAACTATGTTTCCGAATCCATAAGCCTTTGTTTTAATAAAGCTTATTTTGTTAAATTTAGGTAAACTAATAATAATAATAATTTTTGGTATGCTCTAACTAATAGTAAGTTTTTGTAAGTAGATACAAACTTTACCTTAGCATTGAGTCCTCATCCAAATAGATCTCATTAGTGAGCTGAATTTAAATTCCTAAGAACTAATTAATTCAGTGGACATTAGAATTTAGCCCAACTGAATTTAAGTTCCAAGGACTAATTAACTAAGTGGACATTAGTGAGATGTAAAACAGTTGGTGGTAGAGTATGGTTAAGAGGCCCCCTAAGGAGAAAGGTCGTTGTTCTAATCCCCCATACCAAAAGTCCAACCATGTTATGGGTTGGTGTGGTCGAGACTTGGGTCTAGGCCAAGTGAGATTCTTGCGATTTTGACAATCCCCATCCCCTGTGATTTTGACGGCTTAAATGCCCAAGGTTTTAGTGACCGGTTCGTCTAATTTGCCAACAAAAAAAAGTCAATGAACATTAACATTTAACCTTCACCCACATAGATGTGAGTAGTGAGGTAGAGTAAGTCAACTGAATTTATGTTCAACAAGTTATGTTATCGTGTAACTAAATATCAAAAAAATTGTCAATATCGAGGTTATATTTTGTTGAGCGATAGCAAGAAGCAGCAATTTGAGTTTACGTATATGGGGAAGACTGACCAGACGTTTAGTAATCAGGTAAAGCAGGTTCAGACTCCGCATGTTGACGCTACGTTGAACAATATGCTACGCATGCACTATTGCTGGATCACATGGCGGCTGGATGGAGGGATAGATTCAATAAACCTTACATGTCCGAATAAAGAACTGCGTGCCTAAGAGCACCACGACTTCAAAACTCGATCACGACCCAACATACTCCAAACCCCCCACAGCCTAGGGTTTTCTATTTATCAAATCGTATTTCATACAGTTTTTCATATTGACGGACCAGGGATGAAGAACCATAAATGCTGTAATTAATTTACTTGCCTAACAACAAATGGGACTTCTCAAACCATAAATGCTGTAATTAATTTACTTGCCTAACAACAAATGGGACTTCTCAACCTCAATGGATCATATGCCCAGGACCCTGTGCCAACACAATTTTAAGAATCTTGAGTTTATATAAGTATATACAAACTTTATTTTAGCTTATTTTTAACAATATTCGATATGTAGCAAAGTAATAAATGTTGTTGCTGCAGCATCACTGTGGGTCATTGGATCTCAACCTGTTTGAGATCCAACCAATCACAATGCTCATTCTAGCATTTATTACTCTGCTACATGTAAAATAATTTTAGCCCTTAGCCTACACCCACAAAAACCTAAATAGATATCTAACTGTTTAGCATATCTCAGTGCACAATAAGGTTTGTAAAATCACATAGAGTATATTTTATGAAAACAAAACCGTAGAAATTTAGCCAACTATGAAATAAATACAATGGATAAGTACTCTTTATTTCCAAAGAATACAAATATCACCAAACGAACTGACCTGCACATTAGAAGCAGCTGGAAAGTCGACGGTCTGCACCTTAGAAATATGGGGAGAGTCGAGCAAGGAGGCGGGGCGGGACTCAAACCGCGCGGTATTTTCAACAAAGTGGAATCAGGTGTTGGTATAGGCAGCGACTGCATGTTTTCATTTTCATACTGGGTGGTATTCAGTTGCGGAATAGATCCCCCAGTCCTTGCACATAAGCTTTCAACCAAACTGCCTCTGAAACCACCATTTGTCATACTGACTGGTTCAAGCTGAGAGATGTTTCCAGGCGCATCACGGCTTTCAATCAAACTGCCTGCGAAACCACCATTTGTCATACCGACCGGTTCAAGAGAGATGTTTCCAGGCTCATGACAGCTTTCAACCAAACTGCCTCTTAAACCACCATTTGTCATAGTGACTGGTTCAAGCTGAGAGATGTTTCCAAACCCATCACTTCGGCGAGTCATTGCACATAAGCTTTCAATCAAACTGCCTCCGAAACCACCATTTGTCATACTGACTGGTTCAAGCTGAGAGATGTTTCCAGGCCCATCACAGCTTTCAACCAAACTGCCTCCGAAACCATTATTTGTCATACCGACTGGTTCAAGAGAGATGTTTCCAGGCCCATCACAGCCTTCAACCAAACTGCCGCAGAAACCACCATTTGTCATACCGACGGGTTCAACAGAGATGTTTCCAGGCCCAGTGATGGCCACACCATATAAGGGATTTGGAAAATTAGATCCGGTACTCTTATTATCATTCCAAACATTCCCCAAAGCTGAGCTCCATTCTCGTGTTTGTGAATTATATCGATAGTAAGCCATCACTGAAGATAGCAGTAGCAACACAACAAACATAAAATGGATTGGGCACTGAAGATAAACATAAAATGGATTAGGCGCTGAAGATGGCAGTAGCAACACAACAAACATAAAATGGATTGGGCGCTGAAGATGGCAGTAGCAACACAACCGTAGGAGGTGTTTAAATATTGTACGATTTGGGTGAGATGTTTAAATATTCTAGGTTTTGGGTGGGACATTAGTTGGCTTGACATGGAATTTGATGGTATTTTTTATTTTGTAAAATATTAATTTAATTATGTTTTAATGAAAGAAAGAAACAGATTTAGAGTTTAATAGTTGTAACTACGAATTTAAATATTTTTAATCCCACTCCAAAAAATCAATATTTTCATTACCCCACCAATGGAGACACCAATTGGTGTATGAGACTCCTTGTTTTTGGGACAAGGGACCACACAACAAATAAGCTGTTTAAATATTTTACCATTTGGGTGAGACATTTAAATATTCTACGATTTGGGTGGGACATTAGTTGGCTTTGAGCTGGAATTTGGTAATTTTTATTTCGTAAAATATTAATTTAGTTATTTTTGATGAAAGAAAGAAACGGATTTAGAGTTTAATGTAACTAGGAATTTAAATATTTTTAATCCCACCCAAAAAAAATCAATATTTTCATTACCCCGCTAATGGAGACACCAATTGGTCTATGGGACCCCTTGTTTTTGGGACAAAAGACCCACATGTGTACATACCCTACCCCCTTTGGGTTTGGACATGTGAGACCCCTTGTTTTAGGGACAAGGGACCCACACATGTACATACCCTACCCCCTTTGGGTTTGAACATGTGACCTCTTAGGAAGAAACATATGCTCTTAACCATTACGCCTAGTGAGGCTTGTAATGTTAAAGAGTTACAATTTGGATTTGTTTAAGTTATATGTTTTTAATCAATTTTGCTTAAAATTTGGTTAAAAATTTAGAAAAGTTTATTAATCAAAATCTTGGTCCAATAAGAATATTTAGAATATTAGTTAGATTTATTCATTTAAAAATACAATTTAATAATAAAAAATTGTAATTTGATAACAAAATTTTTAGTTAGGGGAAAAATCCAAATCATATAAAGTTTAGAATAAAATGGTTACATATAAAAAACACAATACACTTTATTATTAATTATAAGGTTTGTGAAAATTAATTAGCCTTATTGTTTGTGAATTAATTGCTCGATGGAAAGTAGGCACATTTCGAAGTAATTTTGGTTATTTTTTTGGTATGTTGTAAAGATTAGCACAACATATTAGGAGATAAGATGGACTCTGAGTTTCATATGTTGTCTATATCAAATTAAGTATAAGTGAAATTTTCAATAATTAAGGATTAATGGGCATCCTCATCATTTTTCCCTTCTAACTTAGGAATGTTAGAAGGTAATTTAATCGGAACCGGTGGCCAAGTCAGATTGTGGCACACAAGGTTGTTCATGAGTTTTGATAAGTATTACAAGTTTAAATTTGGCAGGAAGGGTAATCGAGGCCGACTCGGAGATTGATATTGCACAGTGTGGGGCGAGGAGGTGCCCACACAAGCATATCCAAAAGAGAGTTTGGGATTTACCCCAACCACGGGTTGTGAAGAACTAGAGTTTTTTTTAAAAGGATTCCACCCAAAGGCCAAAGGATTACTCACGTGAGATGTGATGTACTTCATTCGACTGATTCGAGTTGAAGCTGGAGTTGCAGATATAGGAGATGTGATTCCCCCACTGAAAAGTGAGAAAGGAGAGTTATCGAAAGGTGCGACCAACACTTAACTAGAAGTTTGAAAGGTGAAACTTGAAAAGGGGTTCGGGATTCTAGATGACACACTAGCATAAGTAGGCGAAAGACCTACATAATGAGCGGATGTAGGAATGTGTCCCCCATACCATGGAAAGACTTGGACGGATGAAGTGGAACCACTAGGAGCACTTCATGTGTTTTGAAACTACGGAGAAGAAGTAAAAGGTACACTAGGTATCCGAGTGACCACCATGCTAGATTGACTAAAAGTGTTTAAGGTTGTTGATGGATTAGACACCCAAGCACTTGGAGACACTGGAGTTGATGAATTAAATTTTAAGGACACTACTCGTGTAGTAGAGATACTTGACCTCGGTGCACTCAGGGGTTAAGGAGAGACTCCACTGAACAGCATGGCTGAAGTGTGGGTATGCATATCCCCAAGACCTTCTCTCGAGCTAGACATAATAGAACTCAAAGGAACACAAATACTAGGTGGACCGAACAGATGAACTTGAACTAAAACAAGATCTCTTAATTCGATTAGATGTTAATTGTAATTCCTTGTAAACTCTTGAGCTTGAAAATATTCAATTTCCACTAACAAAGGATCGTGCTCAGTATAACAAAGTTTAGGTTCCCCTAGACTTTCACTAACTCCAATCGATTCACAATAATTGTTTGTATCAAATCCCTTCCTTTGAGGTGGTGGTGGAGGCTCCACTGTTGAGAGCAGAGGAATTTTTTGCAACCTTCAAGACCTATGGGGAGGTTGATCCTCCATAGGTAAAGATTTAAATCACACACCTACACGTTATACCAGATCACAATCAGTCCATAGAGCAGAGTACTAAAAACATCCTAAGTATCACAAAAATAGGCAGGTAAAAGACACACCTTCCAAAGGAGAGTGTGAGATAATTAGGGCCCAGAAAACACTAGTGGAGATCGGAGAGCAGTTACCTGGGGTCACGTGGTAAGTTTTATAGGTGCAAGCATTTGAATCACTAAACTTCCCTTCCAAATTGTTATTTGAGGTTTCCTCCCAAGTATTCTCTAGGTACAGTGGAAATAGCCTTCCACCGTCACCTATGAAAGAATCGTAAAGTCTCGATACTAAGGCTACCAAGCTTACAACAAGACTTTAGTGGAATAGTCACAGGTATGACTCGTGTGCATGGGTAGGGTAACTAAGACCGAAATTCAAAAGGCATCGGCACCTCATGGGGCCCAAGGTGGTAATAAAAAAACCCTCATACCCACAAAAATCCTAGTTTATGCTCGAACAAGGTATTGGAGGGGTATTTCCACAACTAAGTCCTCACACAACCTCGTAGTTAAATCTTGTGTTAGAGGAGCTTTTCGGTTGATCTCTTGCAAACTTGGATTTACCTACAAGATAATCCACTAAGTCCGAGTTTAAGCGATCCTAGATAGCTGAAGATGACCTAGTCTAAGATCCAAGCCTAAGCTAGTTGATGTAGACCCTAGAAAAAATGTTACTATTAATAGATTTTAATTAATAGCGCTATTTTTTAAGTTTATTATTACTCAAGGTAGAGGAAGTGAAACTTGTGGTGTTATGACTCAACTAAAAGAAAAAATGATGTAAAAAATATCAAATACAAACGCTATTCAACATACTTTTTCTTTTTTCGAAACAAATGAAATTTGCTTAAGAACTTTGAATAATAAAAGACTTCATTTTTTTAACTTTTTATTTTTGAAAATAATCGAAAAACAAGAGTACAAAGAGCCTATCTGATACTCACAATGAAACTACAAATGTTTTTTTTACTTTGGAAACCAAGTAGATAAAAAATTTAACAAAAGTGAAAAGTTCAGACCACTACTAAAGAAATTAGACTCAGAAAAGCACACTGGAGAAGTGATTGAGGTCAAGAACCCACATAACCACTTACACTTCAACCAATAAATCCAAGAGGAAATACCTAAATAAAATCTTCCACACGTACTCAACATAAACATTTCAAGACAAGTTACAATGAAATGCACCTTGAAATAGATCAACACAAACCTAGGAAACAACCTTAAAGAACTAGGCAAATGCCAAAAATGCTCAAAAAAGGGAAAACTCTAGAGCTTGGACACTATCCTATAGGAACTCACAACTGTTTAGTGGGAAACCCATGAGTTACTTGCAACTCTTACTAATGCAACCCAAGACTTCAATTAAGAACTTACGACTATCTAGTGCAAAACCCGTGAGTCACTCGCGACTGTTACTAAGGAAACCCATGACTTGAACTAAGAGCCCATCACTATAACTACAACAACCTGCGAGTGGTTGTAATTTTTTTCAAAAGAAAAAAATTCAAAGACAAGGAATCCTAAAGGTCTCAAAGGACTCACTAAAGATGGGATAATTGCAAATCATGTCAAAAATAAAAGAGTGAAAACTGGACTAAAAACTTGATTGGAGAGGCCCCAACACAAACTAGAATCCCCAGTGGAGTCTCCAGTTCTATTGTGAGGGATATCTACCTTATTAGTTGGGGTCTTCGAGTCACAAACATACTAGGGTATGGCTTGCAGACATTGAGGATTATAGAAACATATATAAGAGAAATAGGGTTAGTGGAAGATGTACCTTTTTACCAACTGTTGATCCAAGCTTTAACCTTCTTCCCCAAATGCTCATCAGCATTTTGATCTTCTATACCTATAATAAAAATTAATGTTCCTCCATAGTATACCTTATTTTTATATAAAGAAACATGAATAAATTACAATTTCATTTAAGAATAAATAATGATACATATCATGATTCAGAGCAACAAAGACATGCACTAAGACAATATGGAAGAAAGAAAATATTTATTAAGAAGTTCAGGAAACATTACAACCTTGTATGAGACAAGCTCCTTTGCAGAACAAGAAATTAAGTTGTCTTGATCCTCTCTCCAATGTATTTCCCAGCATAACCTTGGTCTCCAATTGCTCCCCCTATCTTTTACCCCTCCCCTCTATTTATAGTTGTTGGTGAGGAGAGGTTACGAGGCCTAATATGGTTAGCATTTCAAACCCAAACACCCCTAATCTAATAATTTTTTTATTTTTAAATTTGTCTTAGGGAACTTGTGGGTGTAAGTAAGGAAACGCGTGACTGGATTGCAACTTTTATAAAGGAAACTCGCAAGTGCAGATTTTTAGGGATAACTTATGGGTTGCATATAGGTTGACCCATGAGTGACACATGACTTGTCAGAAGAAAATCTGCGAGTGCAAGAAAACCTCATTTATAAATATTGGTAAGGATGAAGAAACAATTATGTATCAAGGATTCACTTCATCTAGAATTTTTAAGATAACTCAACCAAAATTGTCCTTTTGTGTACCGACACATTTAGTGTCACTACTTGGACAAAGAAGTGTCATTTCATGGTATAACACTTCGAGACACATGGATCAGCCTCATGACATCCATTTGATGGCAACAAAGAGAATCCTAAATGTTGTACAAGGAACAAGAACACACAGGATTCACTATGTTGCACAATCTAGCCTAGAGTTAGTTGATTTTATTGACTCTAATTGGGTAGGTGATAACATTGATAGAAAATCAACTTCTAGATATGTGTTTATGCTTGCAGATGGACCAAGAAGCCGGTCAAGTAAGAATCAAAGCACCACTGCAATTTCATCTACAGAAGCAGAATACAGAGGAGTTGTGAATGGAGCTACTCAATGTTTGTGGTTGCATGGTATACTTGGAGAGTTTAGGATCAAGTATGGGAATTTTTATAGTTATCTATTATTACAAAAAAATTATCATTCAAATCTCAACTGATCCAGTGTTGAGGCAGCGAACCAAACAAATAGAGATCCATATGCACTACATCAGAGGACTTGTGCATGATGTTAGAATTTCAATGTCACTTAGATATTCAAGCACATAGTTCTAATAATGTTTGCAGTAAATGGACAATGAAAATACAAACTGAACAAAACAAACCACATAGGAAACATATGAGTATTGCTCAGGAATTTATAGTATCATTCACAATAATTAAATCTAGTGTTACAATAGTTTACATAGGAAAAGAATTTGAATCAATTAGGGATGGATTCGAATATATCCACTGGATGTGACTGTATCTAACTAACCATCTAACTCACGCTGTCTAAATCAATATCAGAGTCCAATAGATCAACTCCCATATGTCCAACAACTCAATCAATTAGTGATAGTAAGTTAACTCAGTGCAACTCGGTGTGGTAAGTGGGAAAATGCACCTACTCCACATGCAGCCATGCATTAGCCATGCATAACTAGCACTAGCTAAATGATTGTGAACTAACTATAAGTAACTGGGGGCTAACTAAGACTAACTATTTCCAACTCCAACTAACTGAAGGATTTTGGTGCCAGGACTCCGAGTGAGTCCTAAAATGTAGGGATTGGTCTAGGAGGTTCCCAGATGGATGCATGCACATGCAGTAAGTGGTAGTTAACCTATAGAAGTGTTCCCCATACTCTAGTAACTAGAACATGTGGACCCAATGGTACTAGTGGATCCAAATAATTAATTAAGGTTCCTAAGTTAGGCTAAATTAATCTAGTAGACATTTGACCAAATGGAGGATTAATAATCCTAACACCCCCCTGAATCCTAACTTGGATAACTGTGGGCCCTCGTAACAAGACCATAGGTCACCCAAATACAATATAAAATATAGTAAAAAATGTTACTTAATACAACTGAGGAAACAATGGAAAAACTAATGGGAACCCCCCCCCTCAAAATAAGCAGAAATACAAATTTTGAAAAAACTTGTAAAATTTTTTGCTGTTATTTGAAGCACTATGCAACAACAATATCTTGGTTCTTCCGTGCAAATGAACCCATGAATACAAACAAAATTATTTTGTCTAGAGAAATATTCCTCTTTGGAAGAAGAATAATGTACTCAAGTGAATCAAAAATATAAACAGTTGCACGATGAAAACTGGACCCATGTAGAGCAACTAAAATCAACTAAAGAGAGAGCAAAAATTATTGATAATTCGAACCATGTGAGTAACACCTAAGAATATGATATATTTCATCCTTGAACAAAAAATCATGAGTGGTAAAATCAGCCCAAAGTGTTAGGAGCAAGTGTCCAGATGGATGTAGAATGTCTTCCTCTTTACTAGTTCTGTGAGGGGATGAGAATGTGACCAAAAGTAGAGAAGCACAGGGACTGTGGAGAGCGAATGCTTGAGCTCCATAATCTGATATTACTTCAGAAATAACCAATAATTCAAAAAATCTAATATCAACAAAATCATAAGAGAGAACTAACATAGAATCCTCAACAACAAAACTTAAGGAGGCTTGCGGTGCTTGATTTGTCACACCAAAATTGATGAAACCTATTACAGGCTATACTGTAAGCTCTTGAATATTAAAACCTAAACCAAATATTATCAGATCAAAAAATAAATCAGATCTAAATAGGCTCATATCATATCCAAAGCTGCGAAGTGAAATCAAATCCCCAACATCAATTTTGAAGGAGACTTGCGGTACTTGATTTGTCACACTAAAATTGATGAAACCAGCTACAAGCATGACTGAAGGCTCTTGGAACTTAAACTTTGAAACAAATAATATCATATTATATACAAATAAGATCATATCACATCCAAATAATTCCATATCAGATCCAAAAGTGTCGAATGAAATCAAATCCCCAGCAACAATTTTGAAGGAGACTTGTGGTACTTCTTTCTTCACACCAAAATTGATGAGAACACCTACAAGCAATACTGAAAGCTCATGAACCTGAAATATTGAAGAAATTAATATCAAATCAGATCCAAATAGTATAATATCATATCCAATAAATTTCATATCAGATCCAAGAGTTTGCTCCACCGAGATGGTAGATATGTTGATGTATATATAACTTTAGAATGTATTCTTCTATGTATCTTATGTATTGTAACCCGATGTTTATTCCGGGATGTTTCTATTATGTATTTGAGTCATGTGGTCATGCCCCGATGTTCTGATCGGGAGTATTAATAATGTAATCAAGTCATATCAAGTCATTAGGTAAGTACCCATAGTTTTGGGGCACTTGATTTATTATACACTAATTAAGGTGTAGGCTCGAGTAGTAATTATTAGGTTGAGCCTACGTGTGAAAAGGAAATTCAAGTGAACAGATGAATATAAATAGAGAGTGAGAGTCTCTCTATTTATCACATTGTGGAAATACTTCACTTGCTCTCCCAAGTGTGGCGCACTACTGGAGAAGGAAATTTTGGGACTAGACAGAAGATAGAAGACTATTGTTGTTTTGGGAGATCTCTTACTGTTTTGGTGTTGATTCTATCTTAGAGGAAGTTGCAGGGTTTTCTCCTTTATGGTTTCCCCAAGTAAAACTCTTTGTGTCTCTTGTCTCTTGTGATGTGCTTGTGTTTTATTGTTGTGCTTGTTATTCTCTTAGTGAAAAGATCCTAAGATCATAATGCTAGCTTAAATGTGATGAAAAACTAACATGGTATCAGAGCTAACCTGAGAAGAAGACATTGTGCAGCTGCAAGAACTAGGGATTCCTAGTTTGTGGATCTTTCTCCACATATTTTCAGCAAAATTATGGTAGGATGAATCTCCATTGAAGGGTGCATCTTTCTGTCGATGTGGAATTCAATTTCAAGCATTTTTAGTTTTGATGTGGAAATTAGGGATTTCTACAGAAGAGGTATTTTTTGAGTGAGACCTACATAGGATTGTTATCCTCACCAAAACCGAAGTTTAGAGACCTGGATCAAGAAATTTGGTTGGGTGAAACTACAGTAAAGTCAAACCCTAGTTTGACCGTGAGCTAGGAAAAACCCTAAATACTAAAAATGCTACGTTTTGGTACAGTTGCTATATTCCACGATTGGTGAAGTCTCAGAAGCTGAAAATTTTAGGGGCCAAATATAAAATCCTGATGAAGCTTTTGCATAAACATCCAACTCAGATTCACTGTACTCTAGGAGATATGATCTCTCCAAGTTAGGATTCCAGCCTCTTCCAGAATTCATCCCTGAACAGGACATCTGGGGAGATCTGCAATATATTGAGCTACAGAGGTCCAAATGGAATTAATGAAGATGTTCCAGAAAGGGAATGGGCTGTACTTTCAGTGATCCAAATATCAGACTCAGAAGGTGAACTAGTGACACGTGGCATGCCATACAACTTCACTATTCTGAACAGTCCTGTAACTGGTCACCTTGGAAAAAGGATCATAAATCCAAAATGGTGAAACAAATTCTGATGAAACCTAAGGTGTTTGATTAGGGACATGCAAGGTTACCTTAGTGCGAAATTTTAGACATAGAGAATCAGTAATTTCAGAGATATCATAGAAACGGTAACAGACATTTTTGCAGAAGAAATCCGTAAATTAAGGCTTCCTGTTTCGGGAGCTTCCCTCCACTGTTTTCAGAAAAGGAGTACATTGGACAGCTCCATTTGAATATATCTATCTGTTTGTCCAATCATATTTAAAATTTTTCAAGTTTTGAAAATTAGGGTTTCTACGACAAACCCTATATCAGCGAACTCCGGGACAAGGACAAACACCTCAAATCGATAAGATCTAATCTTTTGTATTTCCATTTGAGGTTCTCATTTCAATATGATCTATCACAATAGCTTGATGATAAGCTTGGTGAAGTTGACAAATTCCAAGCATAGAAGTATTTTATCTCTCTAAAGAAACTGGATTGGACACCTACATGAGTATAGAGGTTCCAGTTTCAGAGGGAGACGAGGCCAAAGAAGACATCATGCTCATGCTGTAGAGGATGATGAACCATCTAGAAAGAGATCCATATATGAAAGTGAAGATTATTCAAGAGAGGATGAATATGTTCTGATATCAGCTCTCACAGGTAACATTAATCATGGAAATGATGATTGGCTTATAGACAGTGGGGCTTCCAAACATATGACAGGATTCAAAGAATCCTTTGTAAGACTGCCAGACATGAATCACCTCACAAGGTGAAACTAGGAGATGACTACCAATATCCAATAAAAGGTAGTGGGGAATCTTCATACAAGCTAGACTTTGGTAAGTCTCTAATAATGAAAGAAGTATTGTTTGTTCCAGGACTTAAGAAGAAACTTCTATCCATTTCAGCCTTGGATGCAAAAGGAATGTGGGTTGCATTCATCGATGGTCAAGTCATCATGTGGCCAAAAGGAAAGAAAGTTGATGATGCGGTAGTGATTGGAGAACAAGAAGGAGGCTTGTACAAATTGAAGGGTCATCCAGAACAAGCCTTGATCCATGATGCGGTAGAGCCAAATGAGCTTTGGCATAGAAGGCTTGCACATGTGCACTACAGAGCACTACTTATTGCATTCCAAACAAAGCATGATGGAGTTTGCAAAGGATGTACGAAAGGGAAGAATACAAAGAAGACATTTCCTAGCAGCAAAAGCAAAGCCAAAGGCATTCTAGAAATCATCCACTCTGATGTATGTGGTCCAATGTCATCAAACTCACTAAGCGGGTATGCATACTATGTTTCTTTTATTGATGATTTTTCTAGAAAGACATGGATTCACTTTATGAAAAACAAAGATGAAGTGTTCAGCAAGTTCAAGGAATTCAAAGCCTTGATCAAGAACCATACTGAAAAGAAGATCAAGACCATTCGATCAAATAATGGTGGAGAATTCACTTTGAATGAATTCAAAGAGCTATGCAAAGAAGCAGGGATTAAGAGGGAGTTGTCAACTCCTTATAATCCACAACAGAATGGGGTTGCAGAATGAAAGAACATAATTTCAAGCTATTTGAAGGGAAGAACAAAAATCAGAATATGACCTAAAGAATCCAGTTGAAGAATGTGAAGATCTAGAATGCAGAGACCATGCAGTCATAAGAGTCTCTCAAATCAAGAACAACTTGAAGCGGTAAAAGAAAAAGTGAAGAATATAGAAGTGATGATGGCCACCTTGAATGGCCTCCCAGGATCGTGGAATTCATTCAAGGAATGTGTTCCAGAAGGAAGTGATTACTTTCAGCAAACTTTGGGAAGAAGAAGAAGCTTGAATCATACGAAGAGAAGAGAAGAAGGGTGCAATTGAAGATCAAGATATCACCATCCAAAGAAGATCCCTCAATCAATGAGGAATATGAAGAACTCAACTCTTAAAGAACTTCTTATCCACCTTAGCTTTTGGATAAGAAACGATGCTATTATGAATGAAGAAGACGATGAAGCTGAAGGCTCAATAAGGAGTCTACCCTCAAAACAAATAAAGATAAGTATTCAATTGTCATTTAATTATATTATTTTGTTATGCATTTGTTTATATTCAGTTATTGTATTATGCATGATAGGATGTTTGCATTAATGACAGAATACTACTAATATGCATGTGATGGGTAAGTAGCTTATGGGGCTATACAAATTTTCCATTGCTACTTATCTAGAATGAAACCTCTTTGCTGACATATTGGATTAGTACACAATCTCAATGTTGTCCTGGTAGAGATGGAAGGCATCTAGAAAGTTTCAATGAGATATGGATGAATGTTGTATTGGCTAAAGTAGTTGCATGATCATATATTTATGCATAAGTGTTTGCCAGTATAAATATTCCTTATGAAATGTTTATAACCATACAATTGCATTTGACTTGTAGGAAAGATCACATACATAATCGCCTACAAGCAAAGAAGAATGAAGACTTGTTCCGAAGAACAAGTGACGACAGTTCAAATACAAAGAATAATATGATGAGTGCAGTGACATCATTGATGCAGAACCTTCCAGCCACCAAGAAGAAAGAGAAGATCAATTCAAGAAGAATGATGTCTAGGCATAGTATCGAGACCTGAAGAGAAGTTCATCGTTCCATCATGCAGTAGATGGAAACATCGGGGGATACAAAGCAAGATTTGTAGCATGAGGCTTCTCATGAAGAGAAGGCATAGTCTACAAAGAAACATTTACAGCTAATAGAAGTGAAGTCGCATGAAATGCATAATCATGTGTGCAAATGAAAGAAGGCCTTGTACAAGTTCAGAAGACACCCATGGAATAACACATACATGATGAGCTTGATGAATATCTTAACCTTTTCTACAAGGTTGATAGAGGATGACAAGCTCACAGATGGGTGCAAGATGAACTTTTGAAGAAGTTCAAGATAGAGGATCTTAGTATCCAGTGATCCTAGATGGATACTACTTGTCACTCTACTACAGAATGTTTCAGTGCATAGAGTACGGAAGATAGAGAGAGTATGATGCTTCGCTTTAGAGGGAGTGATTACAGAAGATCCTGAGGTTCGACATGGTATGATAGGATGGGCAGATTACTGATGATTCTAGCTTTACTAAGACTGAAGCAGATTCCAACCTTTGATCCAAGGTTGAAGGTGGAAGACCAGTGATGCTCCTGTTATGTGTTGATGCACTACTATTCTAGGTATGGAGGTGTGGTAGAGTACAAATGGGATCTTCCTTGGACAAGGGAAGTATGCAGTAGAGATCTTGAAGAGGTTCGGGATCATGGACTGCAAGGCGATGGCCACACCTATGGCATCGAACCTGAAGCTATTGAGTGATGCTTCGTCAGAGTCGGTTGATGCTACGATGTATCGTCAGATGATTGGGTCATTGAACCACTTATACTATGAAACGAGAACTCGACAGAGTTCTCGTTTTTCTCTCTCCTAATTTTAGTAGCTATTTTTACCCCCGTTTAAAAAATGGTTGATGCCAGTATCACACATTTTCATTTTCAGACATTTT
>LPNX010725579.1:88673-148539 GCA_001517045.1 Pseudotsuga menziesii
TTTATTAAGTAAACCTCCAATAGTTCAATAAATATGATAAACTATTAAGTAAATGACCGTGGTACTTAACTTGAAGAGGCATTAAATATGTAAAGGTTAAGAATGGATAGATTCAAGTTTTCTTCAAACGATACTCATATCAACTTGAATAGGAGTTACAAATGAAAACACTAAAAATGTCTTGGTATAGGTGTTTATTCAGAAAATACTCGCATCCTTAAATATTCCTTTGTTTGCCAATTTTTACAATGGCTTGCTTTAACTATTTTTCAAGTATATCTATCTTATAATAAGAATTTATTATATATATTTTTAATAGATATTGATTCTAAAGATGCTCAAATGGATATATTTTGTAACGTTACTGAAATAAAGTCTAGAATCCATTATAACCTAGGTCATCAAATTTTACATTTGAACATTAGGAAATTTATTGATTTTAATTAACCAATATTTATAAGCACTTAAATATATTTATTGAGTTTGATCAACTAATAATGGGAGATCAAAGGTACCACCAGAAATGATTTCAATGAAGAAAGGAATGTTCGGTTCTTGAGAGTATTGTTACTATGGCCCTCGATGCCCGGCATCGAGGGTGGCCCAGCATTTCAAACCACTTAATAGCGTATTCGGTCTCTGCGTATTCAGACCACTTAACAGCGTATTTCAGACCTCAAGATTGGCGGTGCTGCTATTGCAGCTGCTGCTCCTGCTACTCATCCTCATATTATTATTATTATTCTCAGTATTATCCCAGTATTGAGCAGTTCCATTCATGCAATTAGTGCCTGCGTTGTCCAGCAAATCCTGGTCTAGAGATCTTTCGGAGTACAACAGAGAGGTCCACCGCTTGGTCGATGCCTTGATCATTTTCTACGGTAATATACATTGGCAATGTCTCCTCCTGCATGTGGCTTGAAAACGGAGGTAGCATTTCAGACCACTTAACAACGTATTCGGTCTTTGCGTATTCAGACCACTTAACAGCGTATTTCAAACCTCAAGATTGGCGGTGCTGCTATTGCAGCTACTTCTTTTGCTACTCGTCCTCATATTATTATTATTATTCTCAGTATTATCCCAGTATTGAGCAGTTCCATTCATGCAATTAGTGCCTGTGTTGTCCAGCAAATCCTGGTCTAGAGATCTTTCGGAGTACAACAGAGAGGTCCACCGCTTGGTCGATGCTCAATACTAGGATAATACTGAGAATAATAATAATAATATGAGGACGAGTAGCAAGAGCAGCAGCTGCAATAGCAGCACCGCCAATCTTGAGGTATGAAATACGCTGTTAAGTGGTCTGAATATGCTCTTTGCTATTTTGGTCGATGCCGGGCATCGAGGGCCGCCCTTTGGCACCCAAGTGGGGTGCCCTCGATGCCCGGCATCGACCAAAATACCAAAGAGCTTTTTATTCTTATGTGATTCTTTTTGTTTTCTATCTTGCTTTATGGTACTACCTATATCATATTCTCCTTTAGTTTGTTTTCAAGTTGCCTTTATGTGATTCTCTTTGTTTTCTTTTAAGAATAGCTAAGTAGTGAAAATGGGTAAAAATTATTTAAAAGAGTCTAGCAAACTAGTGAAAATGGACAAAAATTATTTAAAGTAAAAATTTATGTACATAAACTCTTTATCTAAATCTTCATTAAAACTGTCAATTTAAAGGTGTATTTTCCAGAACATACATTCCTAAAATTTGAAATGATTACTTGAAGTCATTTTTGTGTTCCAAAAAAATTACATTAAACATTATAGTCATTGTTCTTATACAATATGCGTGCACCACCTTTATTGGATTCTCTTTTAATTTATTTTTGAAATTACTTATTAACACTACCTTTATGGGATTCTCCTCTACTTTATTATCAAGAGTACCTCATAGCACTGGATTTTTATTAGATTCTCCTTTCATTTGTTTCTAAGATTAGCTTTGTCTTATGCTTGTTTAGTTTTTTTTTAATTCAAACATTGAAAACTAATCACTAAATGTACATCCCTAACAAGAGCCACTAGGTGGCAATGTCTTGGAGATTGCATCTAAAGTGTGTGTAATTGCAAAGTTGTATATTGAAAATTTTCTATTGCATTATGTATAGACTCTGTTTGTAATAGCGGCCCTTGGGTGCCCAAGTGAGCGGGAGCTGCTCATTCATGGCTAAGAAGTTTGACCCGATTACAAATTTAAAAAGCATTTTAATAGTGTAATGATCTAAATGCATTTTAATACTGCAAACTATTCCAGAGAGCGCTTTCATCTCTTAACTAGAGGTTTTCACTCTTTTAATTTTAATTCCAAAACAAAAATTTCATCTCTTAACTAGATGTTTTCCATATCTTAACCATGTGAATTTTCAGCCTTAGGGATGTTATGAAATATAAAAAAAATAATAGAAAAAATAAACAATATTTCAATCCTTGACAACCCCAATCCACTAGGCAATTTAAGAGATAAGATATCAATGTGTTCCAATAAGTTTCAACCTTTAAATAGGGCAATCTTGTCACACATATCACATATCCAAGAACACTCGGGCACCCAAATCAAAATCAAAATATTTACATTCATATACAATATGTAAATCATAAGTTGAGCACAAAACAAATGTTGGAATTAATATATGTTTCATTTTTAAACTTGTAATGTCGGAAACAATACTTTTGATTAACTATAAAATTTAGTATTTTAACTTTTTTAATTGATAATTTTCTTGTCATTTCAAATCTTATATTTAAAATTTGTAAAAATATAAAATGAGTTTTAACCTCTAAAGAAGTTTTAAACTCTAAATAAATTTTTGAATATTTATATGAATTATTTGTTCTTGTATGGTCTAATATATTATTTCTTTATGAATCGCATCATAATTTCTTTGGTTTTTATTTGTTAGAGTGGTGAAATTATTTATGATTTTTTTGTTTGTTTGTTTAATATGCAAATTTCAAAAAAGTTGTAATTTATCTCTTGAAGAAAAAAAAAATTCCAATTTAGGGGTTGATTTTAAAGTTTTTGTAAACAAGAGTATGGGATGTATGGGATGTTTAGGCCATGGCTCTATTTTTTAACAACAATTTTTTTTTTGTGTATGCTGGTATCAACACTTTTCTATTTGGGGGGTGTTTTTGGTGTTTTTTTTGCAAAAATCAACGTTTTTCTCTCTAGAGTTCTCGTTTCATAGTATAAGTGGTTATTGATGTACCTGACGAACACAAGACCAGACATTTGCTTTGATGTGAACACCTTGACCCAGTACTTGACAGATCCGAGGAGTGTTCACTTGACAGCTGCAAAGCATATTCTGAGGTACCTGAAGGGTACAATTAATTATGGGCTCAAGTACGATGCAAATCAGAAGATTAACCTGGAAGGTTATGTTGATTCAGATTGGGCAGGCAGTGTCATCAACAGGAAGAGTACTTCGGGATGTTGCTTCAGTATGGGATCAGGTGTGATCTCTTGGTTTAGCAGGAAGCAATCCTGTGTGGCACTGAGTACGGCTCAAGCAGAGTATGTCGCAGCTTGTTCAGCTAGTTGTGAGGCAGTATGGCTGCGGAAGCTACTGTCTGATATAATTGATCTCCAGTTAGATGCTACTTGTATACATTGTGACAACCAGAGTTGCGTGAAGTTGTCAGAGAATACAGTGTTTCATGACAAGTCGAAGCATATCGAGATCAAGTATCACTATATTAGGTATATGGTGCAGAGAGGAGCAGTGAAGCTCCTGTATGTTGCGACGGAGGAATAGATAGCTGATGTATTGATGAAGCCATTGGCTAGGATGAAGTTCGAGTACTTCAGAGAGAGACTTGGTGTTCTCCAGATCGAGGCTTCCTCCAAGAGAAAGTGATGAGACCAATAGCCATTCTGACATGGTGAGAGGATTGGTTCCTTCCATGGTCAGATGTAAGGGCTGATCCATTCTGTCATGGTGAAAGGATTGGTTCATTCCATGACAGATATGAGTGATGGCCATTCTATTGAGCAGGACAGATGTAAGAGGAATTGCCATTTAAGGAATGGAGGCACCTAGTCAGTTACCAGGAACACTCGGTGTAAGAACTGAGTAGCCATTCTGATGTGATAGAGGGATGTGTTCCCACTTGATCAGATGTAAGGGCTGAACCATTCTATTCATGGCTAAAGGATTAAGTTCCTTCCATGTCAGATGTGAGTGTTGGCCATTCCGACGAGCAGGTCGGATGTAAGGGCAACTGCCATTCTCTAGGAGAATGGACTAGGGGCCATTCTGATATGATTGCTGGGATGTGTTCCCCTCATGATCAGATATGAGTGCATGCCCTTCCATCCTTGTGAGCAGGATGTGTTCCCCCCTGGATGGATGTAAGTGCTAAGCCTTGTCACAGATGATAGTAGGTGTGTCCTATCATGCTGGTGACTATAAGTGCTGTGCCATTTCACAAATGATAGTAGGTGTGTCCTATCATACTGGTGACTTTAAGTGCAGTGCCATTTCACAGATGGTAGTAGGTGTGTCCTATCATGCTGGTGATTGTAAGTGCAGATCCTTTTCATAGATGGTAGTAGGTGTGTCCTACCATACTGGTGATTATAAGTGCTGAGACTTTCCACATATGGTAGTAGGTGTGTCCTACCATGCTGGTGGATGTGAGTACTGGGCCTTTCTGATGGGATTGTAGTTTAGTACATGATCAGATGTGAGTGCTGGGTGTGCCTTTCTAACGAGCAGGTCAGATGTAAGTGCTGGGCAAAGACATACATGAGGGTAGGCCTACAACCAGCATGAAAAAGGGATGGCTCTGTAGAACTTCCTATGACAAGAAGAATCATGAGATAGCACCTGTGTTGATCTAGATCGAGTGATGATCCAGATCCAGTAATGATGATCCAGCAGTAGTGATCCAGATCGAGTGATGATCCAGATCCAGTCCAGTGAAGATGATCCAGATATAATGATGACTTGAAGATGAAGATGACTTGAAGACGAGATGATCTAGCTGATACAGAGAAGAAGACCAGTGCTGAAAATTGTGTCGAAAGAATACCTTCCTAGTTAAGAGGGAGTGTTGATGTATATGTAACTTCGGAATGTATTCTTCTATGTATCTTATGTATTGTAACCCGATGTTTATTCCGGGATGTTTCTATTATGTATTTGAGTCATGTGGTCATGCCCCGATGTTTCGATCGGGAGGATTAATAATGTAATCAAGTCATATCAAGTCATTAGGTAAGTCCCCACAGTTTCGGGGCACTTGATTTATTATACACTAATTAAGGTGTAGCCTCGAGTAGTAATTATTAGGTTGAGCCTACGTGTGAAAGGGCAAGTCAAGTGAACGGATGAATATAAATAGAGAGTGAGAGTCTCTCTATTTATCACATTGTGGAAATACTTCACTTGCTCTTCCAAGTGTGGCGCACTACTGGAGAAGGAAATTTTGGGACTAAACAGAAGACAGAAGACTACTGCTATTTTGGGAGATATCTTACTGTTTTGGTGTTGATTCTATCTTAGAGGAAGTTGCGGGGTTTTCTCCTTTATGGTTTCCCCGAGGAAAACTCTTTGTGTCTCTTGTCTCTTGTGATGTGCTTGTGTTTTATTACTGTTCTTGTTATTCTCTCAGTGAAAATATCCTAAGATCATAATGCTAGATTAAATGTGATGAAAAACTAACAAGATGCACAATTTTCTCCTTCTTCAAAATTCTGAATATTGGTGCATGCAATCATGTAGGAATTTCCTGGAATCTCAAGATCAATGAGAGTGTTTGAATCACTCATACAATATGAAATTATTTTAAAAATATACAAATATTTACAAAATATTATATCAGAAAACTCATGAGAGGAAATTGACATCAAATCCCCCGCAGAACATTTGAAAGAGATTTTCGGTACTTGTTTCTTCACACCAAAATTTATGAGAACAAATACAATAAATACTGAAAGATATTGAACCCTAGAACCAATTAATATCATATCAGATCCAAATAGGATCATATCATATCCAATAAATTCCATATCAGATCCAAGAGTGTGATCCACCGAGATGGTAGATGCACAATGTTCTCCTTATTCAAAACCCCGAGTATTGGTGCATGCAATCATGTAGGAATTTGTTGGAAGCTCTAGATCAATCAGAGTGAATGGATCACTCCTACTATCTGATATTATTCCCAATATATCCAAAAAATTACTTATCTTCACACCAAGAACATCATTAGAGACAGAGAAATCAAATGCCTCTCCCTTTCCTGGTGCAATCACCGGTAAACTATGCACAAAATTTATAATAGAAGAATCATTGGAGAATTTTTTCGTAGAATGGAAGGAAATATTATTAGATAACATATATTCTAATGTCTTATTTTGGATCATCCATGTGAGGAGATGAGATATCAAATATCTCATACACTTTCGGAGCAGCAAGAGAAGGAGTCATTCCAAGGAGACTTTCTTCAATTCGAATTGTTTGTGAGAAAGATTCTGCTTCTTCTTCATCTTGAACAAATTCATTAGAGAGAGTAGAGGTTGATAATTTTGAGTAAAGAACTCTTTTGGTTAAGAATGTGCTCTCCAAATCACTATAAATATTCTCATTGTGCTTCCCAAAGGTTCTATCTAGTTTTGTCCAGAGATATTTTGGGGATTCTGCAAAATCATTAAGGTAGAACAAGATTGGAGACCTCCAAAAATCCATACATATTGTTCTATAAGCTCTATCATCGTCATTTATCCAATCATTCTCATATTTATAAGACTCTTTACCAAGTCCCATAGATACCTCATAGAGACCTTGCCTCTTCACAGATGCAATCGTCTTCAACTTCCATTTTGAATAGCTTGTGGATGGAGTAAGAAGAGGAACTGATAATATCGAATCCATATGAAGTTGAAATTGCAAAATATCATTGAAAAACTAAAAAAAATTGAACTATGTTAGAATCATGCTTTTACTCTCAACATGAACATGTTTTTAGGGTTCGTCACTCCCTTTTCACTGCTCTAAATAAATTTCGATCTAGCAAATTGTCATAGGGGACTTCTGTGGAAACCCAACTGCTTTTGATGTTCAATGGGGAGAAGCAAGCCTGAAAACTGCTTGAGAAGGTTCTAATACCATGTTATAATTTGAATGCCATTTATATCTTCAAGCAGATAGTTCGAATAATGTTTGCAGTAAATGGAGAATGAAGATACAAACTGAACAAAACAACCACACAGGAAACAAGTGAGTACTGCTCAGGAATTTATAGTATCATTCACAATAATTAAGTCCGGTGTTACAATATTTTACATAGGAAAATATTCAAATCTATCCACTTGATGTGAATGTATCTAACTGACCATCTAACTCAAGGTTTCCCAATAAATATCGGAGACCAATAGATAAACTCCCAGATGTCCAACAACTCAATTAATCAGTGATAGCTAGTTAACTCAGTGCAACTGAGTGTGGTAGGTGGGAAAAGGTGCCTACTCCACATGCATAACTAGAGCTAGATAATTGATTGTGAACTAACTAAAAGTAACTGGGGGATAACTAAGACTAACTAGTTCCAACTCCAACAAGTGAAGGAGGTTGGTGCCGGGACTCGCAATGGCTCCTAAAATGGAGGGATTGGTCTAGGAGGTGTCCAAACTGATGCATGCACATGTAGTAAGTGGCATTTAACCTCTAGCAGTGTTCCCCACACTCTAATAACTGGTACATGTGGACCCATTAGACCAAGTTGACCCATTTGTACTAGTGGACCCAAATAATTAATTAATGTTCCTAAGTTAGGCTAAATTAATCTAATATACATTTTACCAAGGGGGGATTAATAATCCTAACACATGGTAGGGTCATTGCTCTGCATTATTGCATATCATCTAAGCATGTTGCAAACATCTTCACCAAGGTGTTTTTTGAGAATACTTTCAGCAATATAAAATCACTATTAGGGATAGATGATCATATCGTGAAGACTAATAGAAGATAAGATTTCTTAACATTTTTTTCATGTCTATGTTTATGGGAGGATTTTCCCCTTTGTGGTTTTTCCTCTTTCCTTGTTTTGTATGGATAAGAAGTATGTAAAGGGTGACTAAGACTTGTTTCTGGGCCATGTATATCTGATATTTCTATGATGTTGTACATAGATTCATGCTTAATAGGGGGTGTTGAAATAATCAAAACTCGTTCCCATACTTATGATCAAATAATTAATCGTTTTGATTAATTTCCTAGGTACTACACAAGCTAGTTGGCCTCCAGTATCTTTTTTGTGGTCAAACTTTTCAAAATTTCCTCCTGGAGTGCTTTGTAAATATTGTGGATAATATTATACCAACTAAAATAATTCCTAGTTTAATAAGTGCGCATTCGTGTCTTATCTAGAGTTTCCATCTTTTTCTTTAGTTTTAAGGGAAACAATAAAGCTAGTTTTAAGGTAGAATGCCTTGCTTTTGTCAAAAATCACCCTCCTTATTTTTCTCACCTAAAAGCATGATAAATTCCAATTTCATTCAGTCATCATCTATAAAAACACATTCAGACAATTATTTAGCCTCTTGATATATTAGGAAAGTTTTTTATGCACCTATTGGGGATTTTGACTAGATTTGTAAGCCTTCTTTTGTACGGTTTTGAATGCCATGTTTATTATTTTGAATCCTTGGAGTATCTACATTATTTAAAATCCTATTACTATATAATGATGGATTATGTAAAATAATATAACAACTGTTTGTTTTAATCAACTGATTCAACTTCCTTTCTTGAGTGTTTCTTGCATATTTTTCAAGCAATTTCGTGAGTTCAATTGATCTAAGCTTGGGATTAATTTCCACACTTCCATAATGGGTGTAAATGAGGGAATCTCAAATCCTGATTCTTGAACACTTCTTGTGCTCAATATAGAAATGACCATGCTATGTAAAAATTTGCTTTGGCTGAAACAGTTGGAGACGAATAGTTCAGTGCATAAATTTCAATCAATCATATGCAATAGAATGACAAAAATTCAACACAAAGATGGTTTATATCACATGTTCAATTATTCATTCGTTCACATGATCTTGCAATAAATGGAAGGTGGTGAAAATATATCTCACACGAGGCAATCTTTTTAATCGTTTCAAAGAATCCACCAACCAGACTGACACTTCACCTGTTAGCTCACTGGTAGTTACTGTGCATTAATGAAATATGTGGCCAAAAATCATGCTGCCAAAATATTTGTTACTTCACCTTAGCTTTTATCTCACTATCATCTGCGAAAAAAATTCAGCATTCGACAGTAATTACTCTTTTGCGACATACATATAGCGTGCGACATAATTCAACTCCTCTTGCGATAGACAGATAGTCAACAACACTTTTCTTCTTTTTTAGATGGACATATAGTTTGCAACAAAATTCTTCTTTTTGGACATAAAATATCTTATGCGGCATACCCATGGTTGCGACAACATTCTATACTTTGTGATATCAATTCTTCTTTTTACAAAACACTCATAAGTTTGTGAAAAAAACTCATAATATTTTGAAGAACACTTATAAATTGGCATAAATAACACTCATAAATGGTGCGGGAAAGACACTCAAATTCTTTTTCATTCTCTTTTAGAACTATTAGTTGACCAAAGTGCGGCTATCCTGATAAGGCTTTAGCCAACTTCCATTCACTAATTCTTTGAATGGTGTACCATGTAATTTATGTAATTGCACTACTCCTTTTTTTCAATTGTACTGACAAGATCAAAAACCCATTTTTCAAATGCCTATAAAGTTACTTGTGGAACTAGAGGCATCTGATCTTGGCATGATAGTTTTCCAGTTCTTTGGGAGATATCACAGTTGCAACAATAATCTCTGGCATTTGCATGCAAGGTACAACACCAGGATCCATCCTATAAACTTGTTTGCATTGTTTCGTTTCCTGCATAATGGCCTCCTACAACACCAGCATACGCATCATTCAATACCATGGGTTACTCATGTTCCAAGATGCGATGACGAAGAGTTTCATCTGGACCCATTTTGTATAACTCTCCATTGATCAACTAGAAATATGAAAACATTTGTGAATTAGGGAGATTATCGTCAATATTACTAGGATATGCTCCACTTTCTAGCCTTGATAGATGATCTGGTCCAAAATTCAGTCAACCTAGCTTAACAATGATCTCAAATTCAAATTCTGGGAAGAGGTGAAGCCATTGAAAAATATCCCTCCCCCCCCTAACACTGACTTATTGACTAGATATTTCAATGCATAATGATCTATAAACATATTGAAATGTCCTCCCATCAAATAGTGTCAAAATATTTCAAGAGCATATACCATAGCTAGTCCTTATCTTTCTGTCGTGGTATAGGTCTTTTTTGTCGTTGATAATCTTATACTAGCAAATTAAATGGGATGATCAATAGAACCTTTTCATGGATGTGCAAGTACGGCACCCAACCCGACAGACAGCACATCAACATGTACATGAAATTATTTCTTCCAATATGGAAAGACTAATATAGTTGTTGTAACCATCTTGTTCTTCAAAACATCCATATTCTCTTAACATTGTTCACTCCACTGAAACTTAACATCCTTCTTGAATAATTTATCCATAAGGGTAGTCACCTCTGCATATCCTCTGATAAATTTTTGATAGTACCATGTACGTCCCAATGTAGTTCTTAATTTCTTTACTGTCGAGGAAAATGGTATGTAGATGATAATCGCTATCTTTACAGGATCCCTTAGTATTCTATCATGAAAAACCACATGACCCAAGAGAATTCCAAAAGGAGCACAAAATACGCATTTCTTCAAATTAAGGGAAATTTGGAATTGTTGGCAACGTTCCAACATCATTCTAAGACTCTCAATATGATATTTTATAATGCCAAACATTGTCTAGTCGTCAAAATAGACTTCAAGGAATTTATGAATAAAATATTTAAAAGTAGTGACCACTATCCTAGAAAAGAAATCAAGAGTATTCTTGAGTCCAAAAGGCATTAGCCTATACTAGAAACATACCCACTCCATCACAAATGTTGTATTATGTAGATATTCCTTTTCAATTTCAATATAATGGTAACCATAGAACCCATAAGTAAAGGAATATATTTCTTGTCCCCTGATACTCTCCAATAATTCATCTATAAACAGTGTCAAAAATGGGTCGTGTAGGAAGGCATCGTTTAGCTTTCTTAGGTCGATGGAGATACACACTTCACCAACATTTTTCTTATCTTGCACTACCATAGGGATAATCCATTCAAATTTTTCAACAATTTCTATAATTCCCACATCTAACATTATTTCTAATTATATCTTAACTTTTTATTTGTACCTTAGATTGATCTGATAGGGTCGTTGTTTAACATAATTTTCATTGGTATTCAATGTAATCTTCATTTCTCCAAGATCTCCAATAATTCCCTTCATTTCAGAAAACTTGGTGGGGAACAAATCCTGAAACCCATGTAGTATTTTTGTAATTTTTCTGAGTGTCTCATCATCCCAGTAATCACCAATATTAACAAACTTTGTGTTCTCTAAAGAACCAATATTCACCTTCTATATTTTCAAATAATTCAGAAAAATGTCACTTGAAACACCTAATCCTTCCACCGCACGAGTACCTTAAGAATCAGGAATATTTATGTTGTGTGGGTCATCATCATCAGGTTATCCTTTTACATTATACCATTCCATCCATTGTTGGACTATCACGTATCTCTGAGAAAAAGTTGTCGTCAACACAGGAATTTATTCAAATATATTAGTCTTGATTTGCTAAGTTTTTCGTATTTCTTAGATGATATTCTAGAACAATTTAAGATGGTAGGATCAGTGAAATAACAAGTCTATTGACAAGAGAAAATATATATATATATCCTTGGAAACCCTTGTGGGGGAGAAAACCCAACAAAACTTCCTCAGTATAAAACTCAACCAAAACAGTGTAAAACCCAAGACAAATGATTCTCTCTTATTTCTGGTGCACTTATTCTTCTTTCACTTGCAAAATTTCTTGAGTGAAGTGAGTAGAAATGAAGGAGGTGCCTCCCTATTTATATTTGACTCTTGACTTGTCCTAAAAAATGACTAGGCCGACTTTTCTAACTGGCAGGGACGACTTGACTAATAGGACACCAAAATAATATTTATTAGAATGACTCAGGGGTACTATTGACCCGACTTACATCCGAAGGTTTACAATGATTCTTTCAATGGCTCTTACATGAACAATTACATTAGTGACAACTCCTGAAGGAGAAATACAATTAGCACAACTAGAATATCTTTTGAAGTTGCAATATTTTAACATGATTACTTGTAGAGCAACATCAATTAAAGGATGATCATCAACAAATTCAAACATGTGTTTTAAACTAGCATCTATCTCTTCCCATTCAATTGTTCCTGATTGCAACTCAACTGATGTATACCAATTCCTTGGTATCATGTCCAAAGTATGTAAAAACTAATGGACCCATTCATGTCACGGTCATGTCTCCCATTCTTGGATATTTTCTCTTTTTTAGGAAGAGCAGAAACTATATTGCGGTGGCGAGTTACAGCTGTTATATTCCAAGAAAGCATATGCAGCCTGTGCAAAAAGATACACATACATACTCTACAAATTTGTTTCATGCAGTAATTCTTACATCTCAGAAGACTAAAACAGCATTTACACAACTCAACTATGATGAGACTATGCCAAGAATGTATGTGATAAGTTACAATAGTTATAAATCCAAGACTGTATACAAAATAACACAGATAAAATAAAACATTCACACACAAGAAACCATAAGACAACACGTGTACGTGGTTCACCCCAACCTTGGGGTTACGTCCACCAAAAGTGTCACATCCTGTGACATATATTTCATTAAATATTACAAAGCGCACAATGTCATGCCATTCTATTTTTCCTCATAAATTTTCTCCCTAGAGTATCTTTGGACTAAATACTACAGAGATTAGTCTATGACAAAAAATATTTAATCAACTTTTAACGAGTTCCACTTGGTCTTACTAACCAATTCTTTTTAACATTCATCCCTTCCTCACTTAGAATGATCTGTTTAAGTTTTAACAATGCCATACCAAAAGGGTGCATCTAAGGCTTGATAGCAAAATCAAGGGAAACAAAAGTCCCTTCCAACCTTGATCATGGTGTACTAGAGAGACTGCATACAGTCTGGAGTTCTAACATAAAACATAAGCAGCTTGTCTCATAAATTTGGGATTGTAAGATATTCAACAAGAATCTAGTTTTTAATTTTATTTTTAACTTTTTCCTCCATCATTTATCAGTCCCACTCATGGCCATTTTCCAGCAATCAATTAGTATTCCAGCAGTCACACTCTAGCTTTTGGTTTTATTTTAATTCTCCCTCCATCATTTTATTAGTCAGACTCACGGCCTCTAAATTAATGTGTGCAATAATCAGTGAGGAGGCCAAGAACTTCTGCATTACTATGAGGTCGAATCTCCCATGAGACCTTGATGGGTAATCGCATCTTGAATCGGGTCTTTGGCACAAAAATAAAGGCGTACAAGCAATCCTGGCAAACCTACCCAACCCAAAATTAAACTTCATCCAAGTCGTACCTTTCCGCAAGACCTCATAGTTTCGCTACTGTGTAAAATAGTAGGCACTAAGTGGTGAAACCCAAATACAACAAAAATCATATCACATGTCTTCAGGTTGCACTGGCTTTCCACCGTGTGCAAGGGAATTGAGGGTATTTATAAAACCATTTAAAAGAAACCAAGATCGGAGAGGGCCCAAATCACAATTTGCAGCCAAATAGACATGTCATAAAGTTTTTGAAGGAGAAATATATATATATATACCTGATCCTCTTTCTTTCTGTCGTGGTGGCAAAACAGGTCAAGAGATATGGTAAGGTGCAGATCATGGTTAAGGATACAACCAGGCCCGTATCACTTTGAAATACAACTTTACATTACTCTACTCCATTATGAACTGACTATTAAAAAAAATATGTGCTTAAACCCTAACTCGTATGCTTAAAAATTCACATCCATCAGGCAAAGATTGCACACTCAATATAAACCTAAATCGGAGGTGTATGTTGGACAGTCCAATCGCATCACTAGAGGCGAAGTACATCCAGATTCCACATCCAAAATGAAGGAAAATAAAAACATAACGCATTCAAAAAAATATGGAGAGATAATCTCGCAGGTACATACCAGACAGTCAAATCGCATGGGCACTCACATCACAGGTGCATCCTTCCCCGAAATGTCAAATTTCCTCCTCTTCCAGCAAACGGCCCCTGCCAAGTGTCTCCTCTATCATCCCATACCCTAAAAAAGGAGAAGGGAAAAATGGTCTTCTCCGAATTGTGCGCTCAGTTCCCATCAGTCATGGCAGTAACTCTGCCACTAAAAGTGCCGAGGGAGGTCTCCCTTAATTTTCAGAGTGAATCTCGCCGTTAAATTTACTCCTCCAGGCTATGCGTCCCACCTACCAACAGATTTTTAGGCTCTAAAACATAATTATAATTTATTTTTCCCAAATGATAGGGAAGGAAAATATGAGTATTTCACAAATGCTAATCATACTCAAGGAGAGTAATTAGATTAATTACTTTAGTCATCGTAATATTAAAATATTCTTTTCTAAATGGTAAGTGTACTTATATCTATAATTATATATATATATATATATCGGATTATCGTCCCTCATGCCTTTTAATTTTTACAAAGAATTTCTCCCTAAGTTTTGGATGATTTCGTTGTTGTGAAAAATACAAAGGGATTTTTGAGGAGAGTGTAATTAGTATATTTCCTCATCATGCCTCCCAAGGTAGGCATTCCCGATCATCATTAAATTTAAATATAATTATTTATAAGTACACCTTGACTATATATGTTAATCCAACATATGTCAATATAAAATAAGTCCCTATGTAATTTGTCTCGGAAGATGGCATGTCACCAAACTTACTGAGATGAGGTATGGTGAAGACCATATCTTCCTTTCGATTTTCAAGGGAGCAATGTCCTAGAGTCCCTTTTATTAAAATTTTTACCTTTTTTTAACTCCTTTACTTTGCTATGTTGATGCCAAATTGAGTGCAATTCCTTCTATCGGACTTAAACCACATTAGGGTTAATTACTAAGCTAGGGTGTCTTAGTCGCGATAAGCGTATTTCCTTTGTGAAGTAGGAATCCCTTCCCTAAATGCTGCCATGATCAAAGTGATACGGTTTTGGCATCAATGTGGCTCCCCAACCATTCTTTTTTCTTTTTCTCTTGTAGGTCTTGGGTAGCTGCGGGTCAAATTGTGTTGCTCTCTTCCGTTTCCTATGTTTTCTACTTAGGTAATATTAACTTATACAAACTAGATGGTTTTGTTTCTAGTGGGGCCTTGGCCTTGAGATCCTCACCAGAAACAAGTACAATCAAAATATTCGTATTTACACAACATATTGGGTATCGGAGGGACATTACATTCGACCAATAGGCAACACCTTCAACTGATTGGCTAATATTAGATGGACAGAACAGCACAATAGTCTTAGCTTTCCCATACTTTCCCATGTTTGTCTAGTAAGGATTTTAACATCACAACCCAAATCCAGAATAATATATTCCATGCCATAATTTCCTATCTGCATAGTCAAGATTGTGACCAGTTTTCAGTCTTTTCTAAATGTGGCTAACCCTCCTTTCTGGTCGCACATCTTCTTGAGCTTCTTATATTAAATTTGATAGTTTTGCTACAACATTTTTATATATTATTATTTCAATACAACATTAAATAATTCATTCAATTTACCAACATTTTCTATTTATTTCTTTCGAAATAGCTGCTTGAATATTTGAAGCATGCCAATATTGTCCTTCACTTGGTACAAAAATAGAAGTCGGCACTTGATTCTCGTCAACAAACTCATGTCGAACATCCAAGAATACTTCTTTTTCCTTCTGTTTGTGTCAGAAATTGTTACTAAGGCTAGGGTAACAAGCCAACACACACTCAAGAGTAAAACTCAATAAATAAAACAAAGTTTAGGGTTTTTGATATGATTTGAATGGTTATAAGCTTCAAGATCATGTAGGGAATACATTTAGAGTAAAAGCAACAACTAAATCATAGACATAAACTGATAAAGATTCCCAACATATCACAAAAATCCAACAAAGAGACTATGCTATGGTTCATACATTAAAAGATAAGCATTACCTGAAAAACACATTAACTAGCAATGAATTTACCATTTACGAAGCAAAACATCCTCAATAACAAAGCCAACATAGACAAAATGTGGGGGAAAAAGTCATATATCACATTATTTCATCAGTAAATGCATATGAGAGTTACAGTACCTATCTCTGAACAAGTCTGAAAGTACAAGCAGCTAGCAGACCTCGTGATGCTCCCAAAAATTAGAACCCTAACAATGTCTTGCTAACTCCTCTAAATAGACATCATCTACAAAATCAGTTAGGTTTTTCCTCCTAACTGCCTCCATCGAATCCCTACGCTAGGTAAAGTAAACAGTGACTTTTTAGAAAATTACATGATTGCTAAAAATAGCAAATGCTTAACAAAAGTGTTTATCAAAAATAACCACTAACTAATAACTGTTTCATATCTTCTTCGCTGCCTCTACAAGGAGATCAATGCCATCTAGCCTTTGAGGTTGTCTTTTGCTCTTCTTTTTCTCCTGCTCCAGCTTGATCATCTTTTGGGTGAGCTTCGTGTTCTCTTGCTGCAGGATCTTTATCATGCTTTCTAATCCTGAACAGTGTTTGCTTTCTAATCCTGAACAGTGTTTGTCAGTCATCCTTTTTATTTTAAGAACCTCCTTGGACACCTCTACTAGCTCTTGGAAATGACTTTTAATATCCAGCAGTTCTCCTACAAGCCTTTTATTAACTCTCAGTAAACCATCATTAACCTGCTGTAAGTGCTTCATGTGTTTCTCATACTGCTGAGTATTTTCCTTATCAGAACTAGGTATCTCTGGTATAATTTCCTCTTTCATTAATAAGTCTGTGTAATCTGCAGAAACACCAGGGTCCTCCAAAATGACTGCTCCTCTGAGTATATGTTCATCTTCCTCCTCCCACTCTTGACTTTCAACAGGACACATTTTAGCTTCCTCATCTTGTTGTTGTTTTAAAAGTTTATTCTTTATCTCCAGCACTATTTCAGACAGTTCATACCTAGCCTGTTCAAATTTTCTTACTGACTATGATATCTTTGTCTTTTCAGACTGAGAAGAATAAGAGGATTTCACCATTGATTTTCTCTTACTTTTGCTGCCCTGTTTATCGATTTTTGCTTCTTCACTAGATGAAGAATCAATCACAACGGCTTCTTGTCTAGCACTTAACTTGGGATTAAGTAATTTTTTCATATTCCACCTAAGTTTATTAGTTGGCCTAGTTTTAGGCCTTCTGTATGGAACTGCAGTCCTTTTGTTCTTCTTTGATTTAGCTGTTTTGCAATATGAACTGAGGAATTCTCCACAGGCTTCGACACTTAACCCTACTTCATCAATTGGCTTCTCGTCCTCTAATAAGTACCCTTCATCTTCAGACAATATAGTGAGGGGGATTCTTTGTTTAGCTTGAATTTCATCCTCAAGTACAGCATCTTTCTCTTCATCAATAATCTTGGTTTCTTCAGAACGTGCTGCTGGTGGCAATTGCAAACTAGGATGCACTTTTTCTCCTGTAAACATTGAGTATTTGCTTTTAGGGAAATCTGAAGACATTTTGAACTGACTGACAGCCTTTACCTGCTCTGCTACCTTCTTAGCCTTAATATTATCTCTATCTGCAGGTTTGACTATGTGTACTAACTTTTTCATCATCACTTTCCCCTTATCAGTCTGTTTCTTGGGTTGCTGGTCTTCTTGCTGTGGATGAACATTTGACGAGAATAAAAAGAAGTCCCATGTCCCACCCTCATGTTGCAACACTGTGGTGATGATCAGTTTGATCAGACCATGATGAAAAAGAGATTGTGAGGTATGATCTTCATGTTGCTTTATCTTGCTGGACATCTTCTGTAGGCTCCTCAAAAAGAAGAAGGGCAGGTTCATCTTAGAGACTCCTACTATGTGTTGGAGGAATCTAAAATGATACTTGAATACAAATGAATACCTGCCCTCACAGGTCACATAGCTTTGAAGTATCCTTATGGGCTCAATCCACTCTTTCCTGAAATTTTGAATGAGAATACCCTTGTTCCAGTTAGGAGTCACATTAGGCAACAGGTACCTTTGTGGTTCAAATTCAAAAGGCAACTTTTTGAACCAATGCTCTCCTTCATTTCTGATCTCAGTAGCCTCTGCAATTAATTCCACAGTCAGCTTGAATTTTAAAGCATCCATCATAACCATATCATCTTGAAGTCCTTGAGCAAACTTGAAAGACACCTGAGCATTGTAGCCATCTATCTTCCTGAAAAAATTGAGCCAACCTGCTTGCTGGAACAATTCTGCACAGTCAGGAAGCTTCTCAATCCAAGTTAAATTAGTGGGCTCAACCCTATTGACCTTACCACTTTTCCCACTCTTTCCCATCTTCTTCTTTCAGGAATTAGAAACAATCTAGTTTTAGGTTTCAAAGATGCTTTGTAAACTGGTTTTCTGTTCTTCGAACTCCTTCACAATCTGCTATACATTCCTGGATAGTCCTTCAATGTTCCCTTGTCTCAACCATACAACTAGGTCTGTGGATAGATAAATTTTATCTTTGTGTATCAACTAGTCTAGATCTTCAAACCTTAAAATCTTCACAGCTTCAGATTTTGCAAGAGCAATATCAACGACAGGTTTATTTGACCAACTGGAAGTTTCCTGTATGAAAAGGGAGAAAAACACCACTGTCTGCAATATATTCACCTTAGCCAAAAGACTGTCATCAAAACCTGTATATAAAAGCCAACCTGTTCTCTAAGCAATTGAACACTATTCTCCAAACAATTGATTTTACAAATCATGACAATTATCAACAGCCTTTTAAGCAAACTGAACACCTTCTATGTAAAAGATGAGCATAACAAATCAGTCTATAAGTCCTCTCAATGCTGTTTCCTATAGATTCTAGTTCACATTGGCATTAGGTCTGAGAAGAATCCATTCAATTAGCTCATTATATCCAATATGCATCACTATCAGAGTTTTTTGGGATGTATTGGAGAGCAAATCATAAACAATCTTCATTCAAATAGTCATTGAAATTTCACAGGCTGAATGCTTTAAGCTTAAGGTTACTTTGCTGCTCTGTTCATGAAAATTCCTCATAATAGCTTCAGACAACTATTTCTATGGTGAAGGGTTCATTTTATGACCTATTCTATCATCTCCAGCAACCAATTTCTCCAAATAAACGTGCAGCGAGAAAAACCCAATTTTTTCAATTATAAGGGTTTGTATTAAAATACCTGTCAACTTTCCAACTGCCATGACTTATACCTTCGTTTTGGGCTATCAACGGTTTCTCCTTATGCATACAGGTGTCTTCAAATGGTTTCCTTGACTGCAGGTAAGTGAATTACGAAGCCCTAATATTCGATGTCTTCTATAACACTATCTCTTCTCCAGAACAACACAATCCATCTTCTTAGCGATTTGATATGCTTCACGAGCACTCCTCTCCTATGATAATGCGTATATAAAGAGAACTCTTCCATCTTAGACCGAGATTCACGGATATCTGTCCAACTGATTCCGCATTAGAAGCAATGATGAACCTGATTTGTTTCGTGACTGATAACCACCTGAAAACCTGTTTAAACTGCAGTTTACATGTACTAGACAACTCACCCAATGTAATTATTCACTTCCAGATGAAAATCATAATGAAAATCTGCATAAAAATCGAAAAAACAAAGGGATGCGATATTCTTGTAGCGCGCCCTTTGTTAAATTTTCATCCAGCGCTACAAGAATAACTTCCATGCCAAATTTTCATTGTTTTTCAATTTTCTGCTGATTTGTCGGAGGTTTTAAAAGTTGGTAGGTTAAAAATCAAGTCTAACTGATCTCCAAATACACATTACTAAATCAATTTTTGATAATATGACTTTCTTTAACCCCTTTTTAAAATGCAAAAGACCCAAAATCAAATAAAGCCTATAAACATTATGCCCAAAAACTATCAAATCATCAAGAGAACTCCTGAAGGAGATCAAAACTAAAACTTAAAACAAAAGCTTAATTTGAAAAATGAGAAACAAACCAAAAATTTAAGAAGTCAAACCAAAATTGGACAGAAAATTTACTGACTTAACATCTGGCTCCAGCTGCGGGGTGAAGTCCTCCCTGCGAGGCTTCAAGAACCTGTAGACCAGTGTCTTCTGTCCTTTATTCACCTATCTGAAAACTTCCATTGGGCTATGGAGTCTTTATTCAACCTCACCCACACCAGTATGTACAATGAAGAGTGAAAATGATCTCATAAACTGTAGAAATGCTTGAGGAATCGCCCATTAACAGGGTTGGGTAACTCCTCACCTTCCAGGGACTGCAAGATAAATGTATTATTTTCCAAAAATTTTGATATCAGAAAAGGGCCAAACCAAAGATTATCAAATTTGCCATGCTTACCCTTATGTTCTTTTCTTGCATCCCATCTTAACACCAACTCACCTTTTGAAAAAGTATGCTGTTTAATTTTTCTATCAAACCTGTGTTTTACCTTAGCTCTGTACAGCTAAGCTTCTTTGTCCACCTTCTCTCTATGCTGCTGTATCTCTATCATTTCAAAGATCCTCCTTTGCCTGTCATCCGGTTCCTCTTGAGAGTTTTGGAGGAATTTCATCACCGGAATCCCCAATTGAACAGGGAACACTACCTCAGTGCCATATACCAGCTGAAAAGGAGAAGTACCAATGGCCTGTTTTACTGTAATCCTGTCTACCCACAATGCATACTTCATCATTGAATCCCAAGACCGTTTATTATGCTTCAGCAGTTTCTTGATACTTTGAATGGAATTCTTGTTAGATGATTCAGCTTGGCCATTTCCCTGAGGATAATAGGGAGTTGAGTGTTTCAAAATAATGCCATTTTTCTCACAAAAAGCCACCATTGCCTTGGATTTGAATGCTTTGGCATTATCAGTTATTAATCTGTGTGGATAGCCAAATCTGCTCAAGATATTGTCTTCAATGAACTCCATAATCACCTTATCTGTAGCATTCCTTGTAGGAATGGCTTCTACACACTTTGTAAAGAAATATGTGGCAGTCAAAATCCAATGATGCTGTCCTGAAGATGCTGGATTGGTCTCTCCAATAAAATCCAGACCCCATTGCTGAAAAGGGGCATTGACTGCAATAGGCTTTAAAGGCAAAGATAACAATTTCTGTTTACCTGCAAATTTCTGACAGGGTATACAAGATCTTACCTACTGGTAAACATCTGTGAATAGGGAAGGCTAATAGTATCCAGCTTGTAAGATTTTATATGCTGTAGCTTTCCAATACTTATGCCCCCCACAGGCTCCTTCATGAGATTCTGAAATTACTTCCCCTATTTCAGCTTGATCCAAACACCTTAACAAGATACCTCCTGGGTCTTTCCAAAACAATTGATACTCAACTAGACAGTACTTTGTAGCTTTCAGTTTCAAAGATCTAACAGCCTTTCTATCCAAGTTTTCAGGGCATTGCAAAAATAACAAGAAATAAACAATATCAGCATACCAAACTGAAGATGAATAAAAATCCATGATCTTTTCTTTTTCAAGTGCTGCTTGATCCTCTTCATGAGCAATGTCTCCAGCCATAATATGCAAACCTAGTGCCTGACAATTTGAATCAGCCAGCAGCTTGGCCAAACCTTATCCCTTGACAAGATTAGTAGGTCTGATTTCCACCTCGTATTCCATGATCTTTGCAATCCATTTTCCTCTCTTTCCTTCACTGTCGGGCTGTGTCAAGATATCCTTCACTGCAGCATTTGGAACAAATGAAATTACCTTTGAATGCAGAATATAAATTCTGAAAAATTTCAGAGCCTTCACCAGAGCATAGGCTTGTTTTTCCAGAATGTTGTACTTCAGTTCAGAATCCCTAAGAGTTTTACTGAAGAAGGCAATGGGCTGCTCTAGTCCTTCCTTGTTTTTCTGAAGTAAGACAGCTGCAATTGCATCTGCTGAAGCAAAAGAAAAAGTAAGGAACTCCTTGGTAAAATGAGGACTTACCAACACGGGTGCTTCAGTCAGAGCCACCTTGAATTTCTCGAATGCTGCCTTTGCTTCAACAATCCACCTAACTTCTTGGTCTTTTTTTAACATAGCTGTGATTTGTTTTATGGTTTCAGCAAAATTAGGAATAAACCACCACAGAAAATTTATCTTACCAATGAATGATTGCACATCCTTCTTACTCCTGGGCAAACTAATCTTCAGTATTGCTTGGACTCTCTCTGGATCAATTCTGATGCCATCAGCAGACCCCAAGTGACCCAACAATCTTCCCTCTTGAACAACAAAATGAGATTTCTTGGGGTTCAAAGACAAGCCAAATTTTCTGCATTTCTGGAAAGTCTGTCTCAAATGTTTTAAGTGCTCATCATCAGGCTGTGAGAACACAGTGATGTCATCTAAATAAATGACAACAAACTTATCTCTCTCACCTACAAATGCAATGTCCATTTCCCTCTGAAACGTTTCCCCAGCATTCATCAGACCAAAGGGCATCTTATCATACATAAAAGTCCCCCAGGGAGTGGTAAAGGTTGTCTTTTCTTTATCATCAGGGTGCATGGCAATTTGATTGTACCCTGAAAATCCATCCACCATGGAAATCCTCTATGCTCCAACTACCTGCTGTAAGACCTGTTCAATCTTTGGCAGAGGATAGTTGTCTTTTAATGAAGATCTGTTAAGATTCCTAAAATCAACACAGAGTCTAATCTCCCCATTCTTTTTCCTGACAGGTACAAGATTTGCAACCCAGGAAGAGTACCTGAGAGGCACTATTATCTTCGCATGCAACAACTTCTTTATTTCCTTTTCAATCACAGGAAATAAGGCTGGATTTATCCTTCTTAATTTCTGTCGGAAAGGTTTGACATTGGGCTTCAAAGGAACCTTATGCTGAATAATTTCTGTGTCATAGGTTTTTAATTCTTCATAGGACCATGCAAATACATCCACATGTTCTTTCAAAATCTTGATATATCTGCTCCTTTGCTCAGCTATCAGAGATTTAGAAATTTTTACCATTCTTGGGTTTTCTGCATTCCCAATATTGTAGTCCACTACATTGTCTTCTGAAGATTGGACTACTGGTTTAGAAGGTGTATCATCTTTGGTAAAAATTCTTTCTAAAGGAACTAAACCTTTAGGGACAAAGTTACTCTTCAACTCAATGATCTTATGGCCTGCTATCTCTTGTGCAGCAAACTCATTTTTAGCAGAGTCACTTTTAGCAGACTCATCATCCTGTTCTTCTCCTTCATCTTGATCAATTTGAGCATTGGAAAACTCATCTGTAAGCTCAAGAAATTTCTTAATTTCAATATCATCTTCGAAAACCCTCCAGTACTTCACATTGTCAGGTACACATGGTCTGTACCTCACCTCTATGGGATATCTTAGCTGAGTAGTTTTAGGAATTTTGAAGTATGAGGCAGCCAAGGCTAAAGAGTCTGCAGTCTCATTGTGATTTCTTGGAATATGAGTGATATTGAATGCTATGAAATAATTATCGAACATATCCCATACCTCATTTATATAGACCTTCAACAAATCCTGCTTTACTTGATAGTTGTTCTTCACCTGTCGAACAACCAACCCGAAGTTGCCATATGCAGTAATTTGATGAATGCCTAAGTCTTTAGCAGCTTTCAGTCCTAGTATCAGAGCTTCATACTCAGCAGTATTGTTAGTAGTAACAAACTCCAGCTTATACATGAGTTTCACTATCTCACCTCCAAGAGAAATAAGTAAGACCCTAGCTCCAACACCCTCTTTGCATGAGGATCCATCAAAATATAATTCCCAGAGCAGATCTTCTTTTTCTCTGCAATGTCTCACTAGTTTTTCTTTTTCAACTTGTAAGAGGCCAACAGAATTATCTTCATCATTGAAATTCAACATGCAAGTCCCTAGATCTTTGTCAACAGCATATAGGGGATGATTAGTGGGGTTTTTGTCATCTGTGACAATGTAGGCAAACTGTAATTCTCTATAAAGTCTCCTATTTTCTCCACCAAAAATAGGAATGGTGGCATATGAGAGATCCATCTGTAAGGTTCCTCCAACCTTCTTTGCCCAAGACCTTGAAAGAAGCAAACCAAATTTGGGTGTGATATCAGCTACAACAACATCCATTATGACACTCTTCATGGGTAGTTGAGTAAGGTTAACAACCATATCTTTAATTACTCCTAAACACTTGATAGCTCGGGAGTCAAAGGCATATAAGTCATGATAAAGTTTGGTGATACTGAGACCAAGGGATTCCATCACAGCTTTGGGCATTAAGTTATGGGACGCTCCAGAGTCTAACAGGAAATTGTGAATCATCTGGTCATGAACAGTCAAGGTAACATAGAAGGGAGGAGAAGCACCAACTTCATTTTTTGTTTTCTCAGCTAGGGCAGATCCAATGAATATCTTTGGGCTTTCTTCTTGTAAATTTATAGTATCAGAAACAGGCCGACCACCAGCAGTAGGCTGACCACTAGCAGAATTCATAACCTTTAAAACTGTTTGTTTATAAGATGGATTCTTTATTAATTCAGTCAATGGAACAGGAATTTTCAGCTTTCCCAATTCAGTTTCCAAATTAAAATTCTGAGCAGCTTTGTTTACCTCTTCAATTTCATCATTCTTCTTTGAATTTTCTGCAGTCTGCTTCTTTTCTTTGACAGGATCAGCAACTTGTTTATCAGGAACAGCTGCAGCAGGAACATCAGCCTTCTTCTTGGGAGCTTGGACTACTTGTTTCGGACTAGATCTGAGATTAATAGTCTTCTTAATTCCATTCTGATTAGCAGCAGCATTTACAGCAGTTTTCTCAAACTCCAAATCATCTTCAACTTCATACAAATCAGCATCATAGTACTCAGAGTTCAGAAAATCTTCTTCTGTTACGAAACCTCCAGACAAACCATCTCCCAAATGGTTCATATCCTGATCTGTTTCAGTCTCCTCGAAGAGCAGCTGTTCATAAACCTCTTCTTCATCAGCTACATTGTTTTGAAGAGGTGGGGGTACTCTTTGATCTTCATTCTCCCTCCTTTCCTGTTGGATGTCATTATTCCTTCGCTCCCTTGGCATGAATCTTGGAGCAAACTGCCTCCTGAACTGATTTGGGTTATTTGGATTTCTCTGAGCTTCTGGGGCAGCTTTGGCAGAATTCTTTTCAAGTTCTAATTTCTTGAGCTTGGCAGTGAGAACCTTCACAAGTTTAGCCATTTCATCTATTTTGGCTTCAGCAGATTGAGGTGCAGCACTTGTTGAAACATCCTCCTTCTTTCCTTTCCTTTCATACTGCTATTGAGGTGTTTCTTTCTTGAGTCTGTTAGCAGCCAGCAAATTGGATTCTACCTCCAATGCTGCCTCTTGCATGTTCAACAAAGTGATAGGTCTCCTTTATCTCAGCAATAAAGAGAATTCATGGTCAACAGCATTTGCATAGGTCAACTTAGTTGATGTTTCAGTAGGTTTGATCTCTGCTGGAATCCTACTATACATTTTGTTAAATCTTTTGGAGAAATCAGCAATAGTCTCATCTTTCTTTCTTATAAGAGCTCCAAATTCTGTTATATAATAGGTATGGTCCTTGGTGTCTCCCCACTGCCTCAGAAAAAGCTCACAGAGTTCTTCAATTATTGTAATTGAGTTGGCAGGAAACTCTCTGAACCACTTTCTCACATCCCCATCTAAGCTCTGCACAAACACTCTCATCCATACATCTTTAATTTCAATGTTCTGATTGTCTGCATAACTCAAGAAAGCCTCCCAATGTTCTTCTGCAGTTGTTTCCACTTGTCCATTGAATCTGGGCATGTACTTTTGATAATCATGTCCAGGCAAGGCATGTAAAGGTTGAGGTAGGACTAATGGAGCATATTTGGCTGCTACCATCCTGTCCATCATATCCATGGGTGGGTTTTGAGCTGCCATTGTGGGATGAGTTTTGGAATGAAGTTTTGAAGAGGAAGAAACTTGACTGGAACTTGCTTGGAAAGGGATTTTTCCTACTTTCAGCTGGAAAAAGGGTATTTTACCAAGAGAAGTAGTCTTTGCTTTCAAAAAGGTTTCAGGATTGGTAAAAACTTAAAAATTACTTTCAGGAATGGTAGGTTTTATCCAAGGTGAGTCTTCAGCTGGGTCTAATGAATCACCCAACTGGTGAGGGTCACAAAAAGCTGGTAAATATTGGGACCTTCTGAGTTTTCCTTCTGTTTTTATAATCTTTTCAGGGTCTGTCACACCCAGTAGGAAGAGAGATGTAGGTCTGCTCCTGGTTCCAATACCTCTAGAAGCCACTGTGACAACTTTTTGGTGAAAATAGCCTTCAAAGATGCTGGTTCAAGTCCACCTCTCAAACCAGGAAAAATGAGAAGTATCCCAGGGAAGATATGCTTTAGTTTCGTTCTCAGCAATGGCGCTAAAGATGTTTGTGTCAGAAATTGTTACTAAGGCTAGGGTAACAAGCCAACACACACTCAAGAGTAAAACTCAATAAATAAAACAAAGTTTAAGGTTTTTGATATGATTTGAATGGTTGTAAGCTTCAAGATCATGCAGGGAATACATTAAGAGTAAAAGAAACAACTAAATCATAGACATAAACTGATAAAGATGCCCAACATATCACAAAAATCCAACAAAGAGACTATGCTGTGGTTCATACATTAAAAGATAAGCATTACCAGAAAAACACATTAACTAGCAATGAGTTTACCATTTAAAAAGCAAAACATGCTCAATAACAAAGCCAACATAGACAAAATGTGGGGGAAAAAGTCATATATCACATTATTTCATCAGTAAATGCATATGAGAGTTACAGTACCTATCTCTGAACAAGTCTGAAAGTACAAGCAGATAGCAGACCTCCTGATGCTCCCAAAAATTAGAACCCTAACAATGTCTTGCTAACTCCTCTAAATAGACATCATCTACAAAATCAGTTAGGTTTTTCCTCCTAACTGCCTCCATCAAATCCATAAGCTAGGTAAAGTAAACAGTGACTTTTTACAAAATTACATGATGGCTAAAAATAGCAAATGCTTACCAAAAGTCTTTATCAAAAATAACCACTAACTAGTAATTGTTTCATATCTTCTTCGCTGCCTCTACAAGGAGATCAATGCCATCTAGCCTTTGAGGTTGTCTTTTGCTCTTCTTTTTCTCCTACTCCAGCTTGATCATCTTTTGGGTGAGCTTCCTGTTCTCTTGCTGCAGGTTCTTTATCATGCTTTCTAATCGTGAACAGTGTTTGTCAGTCATCCTTTTTCTTTTAAGAACCTCCTTGGACACCTCTGCTAGCTCTTGGAAATGACTTTTAACATCCAGCAGTTCTCCTACAAGCCCTTTATTAACTCTCAGTAAACCATCATTAACCTACGGTAAGTGCTTCATGTGTTTCTTATACTGCTGAGTATTTTCCTTATCAGAACTAGGTATCTGTGGTATAATTTCCTCTTTCATTAATAAGTCTGTGTAATCTGCAGAAACACCAGGGTCCTCCAAAATGCCTGCTTCTCTGAGTATTTGTTCATCTTCCTCCTCCCACTCTTGACTTTAAATGGGACACATTTTAGCTTCCTCATCTCGTTGTTGTTTTAAAAGTTTATTCTTTATCTCCAGCACTATTTCAGACAGTTCAGACCTAGGCTGTTCAAATTTTCTTACTGACTGTGATATCTTTGTCTTTTCAGACTGAGAAGAAGAAGAGGATTTCACCATTGATTTTCTCTTACTTTTGCTGCCCTGTTTATCAACTTTTGCTTCTTCACTAGATGAAGAATCAATCACAACAACTTCTTGTCTAGCACTTAACTTGGGATTAAGTAATTTTTTCATATTCCACCTGAGTTTATTAGTTGGCCTAGTTTTAGGCCTTCTGTATGGAACTGCAGTCCTTTTCTTCTTCTTTGATTTAGTTGTTTTGCATTCTGAACTAAGGAATTCTCCACAGGCTTCGACACTTAACCCTACTTCATCAATTGGCTTCTCATCCTCTAATAAGTACCCTTTATCTTCAGACAATATAGTGAGGGGGCTTCTTTGTTTAGCTTGCATTTCATCCTCAAGTACAACATCTTTCTCTTCATCAATAATCTTGGTTTCTTAAGAATGTGCTGTTGGTCGCAATTGCAAACTAGGCTGCACTTTTTCTCCTGCAAACAATGAGTATTTGCTTTTATGGCAATCTAAAGACATTTTGAACTGATTGACAGCCTTTACCTGCTCTGCTACCTTCTTAGTCTTAATATTATCTCTATCTGTAGGTTTGATTGCGTGTCCTAACTTTTTCATCATCACTTTCCCCTTATCAGTCTGTTTCTTGGGTTGCTAGTCTTCTTGCTGTGGATGAACATCTGACCAGAATAAAAAGAAGTCCCATGTCCTACCCTCATGTTGCAACACTGTGGTGATGATCAGTTTGATCATACCATGATGAAAAAGAGATTTTGAGGTATGATCTTCATGTTGCTTTATCCTGCTGGACATCTTCTACAGGCTCCTCAAAAAGAAGAAGGGAAGGTTCATCTTAGAGATTCCTACTATGTGTTGGAGGAATCTAAAATGATACTTGAATACAAATGAATACCTTCCCTCACAGGTCACATAGCTTTGAAGTATCCTTATGGGCTCAATCCACTCTTTCTTGAAATTTTGAATTAGAATACCCTTGTTCCAGTGAGGAGTCACATTAGGCAACAGGTACCTTTGTGGTTCAAATTCAAAAGGCAACTTTTTGAACCAATTCTCTCCTTCATTTCTGATCTCAGTAGCCTCTGCAATTAATTCCACAGTCAGCTTGAATTTTAAAGAATCCATCAGAACCATATCATCTTTAAGTCCTTGAGAAAACTTGAAAGACACCTGAGCATTGTAGCCATCTATCTTCCTGAAAAACTTGAGCCAACCTGCTTGCTGGAACAATTCTGCACAGTCAGGAAGCTTCTCAATCCAAGTTAAATCAATGGGTTCAGCCCTGTTGACCTTACCACTTTTCCCACTCTTTCCCATCTTCTTCTTTCAGGAATTAGAAACAATCTGGTTTTAGGTTTCAAAGATGCTTTGTAAACTGGTTTTCTGTTCTTTGAACTCCTTCACAATCTGCTATACATTCCTGGACAGGCCTTCAATGTTCCCTTGTCTCAACCATACAACTAGGTCTGTCGATAGATAAATTTTATCTCTGTGTATCAACCAGTCTAGATCTTCAAACCTTAAAATCTTCACAGCTTCAGATTTTGCAAGAGCAATATCAACCACAGGTTTATTTGACCAACTGGAAGCTGCCTGTATGAAAAGGGAGAAAAACACCACTGTCTGCAATATATTCACCTTAGCCAAAAGACTGTCATCAAAACCTGTATATAAAAGCCAACCTGTTCTCCAAGCAATTGAACATTGTTCTCCAAACAATTGATTTTACAAATCATGACAATTATCAACAGCCTTTTAAGAAAACTAAACACCTTTTGTGTAAAATATGAGCATAACAAATCAGTCTATAAGTCCTCTCAATGCTGTTTCCTGTAGATTATGGTTCACATTGGCATTAGGTCTGATAAGAATCCATTCAATTAGCTCATTATAACCAATATGCATCACTATCAGAGTTTTTTGGGATGTATTGGAGAGCAAATCATAAACAATCTTCGTTCAAATAGTCATTCAAATTTCACAGGCTGAATGCTTTAAGCTTAAGGTTACTTTGCTTCTCTATTCATGAAAATTCCTCATAATAGCTTCAGATAGCTATTTCTATGGTGAAGGGTTCATTTTATGACCTATTCTATCATCTCCAGCAACCAATTTCTCCAAATAATCGTGCAGCGAGAAAAACCCAATTTTTTCAATTATAAGGGTTTGTATTAAAATACCTGTCAACTTTCCAACTGCCACGACTTATACCTTCATTTTGGGCTATCAACGGTTTCTCCTTATGCGTACAGGTGTCTTCAAATGGTTTCCTTGACTGCAGGTAAGTGAATTACGAATCCCTAATCTTCGTTGTCTTCTATAACACTGTCTCTTCTCCAGAACAACACAATCCACCTTCTTAGCGTTTTGATATGCTTCACGAGCACTCCTCTCCTATGATAATGCATACAGAAAGAGAACTCTGCCAGCTTAGACCGAGATTCACGGATATCTGTCCAACTGATTCCGCATTAGAAGCAATGATGAACCTGATTAGTTTCGTGACTGATAACCACCTGAAAACCTGTTTAAACTGCAGTTTACACGTGCTACACAACTCACCCAATGTAATTAGTCACTTCCAGATGAAAATCATAATGAAAATCTGCATAAAAATCGAAAAAACAAAGGGCTGTGATATTCTTGTAGCGCGCCCTTTGTTAAATTTTCATCCAGTGCTACAAGAATAACTTCCATGCCAAATTTTGGTTGTTTTTCAATTTTCTGCTGATTTGTCAGAGGTTTTAAAAGTTGCTAGGTTAAAAATCAAGTCTAACTGATCTCCAAATACACATTACTGAATCAATTTTTGATAATATGACTTTCTTTAACCCCTTTTTAAAATGCAAAAGACCAAAAATCAAATAAAGCCTATAAAAAGTATGCCCAAAAACTATCAAATCATCAAGAGAACTCCTGAAGGAGATCAAAACTAAAACTTAAAACAAAAGCTTAATTTGAAAAATGAGAAACAAACCAAAAATTTAAGAAGTCAAACCAAAATTGGACAGAAAATTTACTTACTTAACACCTTCTAAACATCAAACATAATCTTCTTCTATTGTGATGGTTGCACTCTCAGTTTTTCATATACTAGGCTCTTGTTATTCTCATGTCGCAACACATCCTTTTGTCACATCAACAATATTAGGTTCTCTCAATTTAGCAGAAATCTTTTATATATCTGAATTAGCATTCTCACACAGGTTCTAGTTACCTATTTTTCTAGCCTTCCACTTTCCAATCAACTATCGACATTCTTCAACAATGTGATCTAGTGCTTTACAGTACAATCATGTCGACGTAGGATTAGTGTAATATCTAGAGAAATGTCCAGGTTATCTACAATTATAATGAGTGACTTGGCTTCTTCCGCAACGAAATCCCCGTCCTGTAAAACGTCCACCTTCTCTAGGTTAAGGGTATTGTTCCTCTAGGTACTGCGTTTAAGCATATTGAGCCTACAGGTATTAGTCCTGGAGAAATTGTGCTTGAACTCAGCATTCTTGTATCTATTTATCATTCTTCATCAGGTAGGTGTCAACTATCTTCTCATGCATTAACTGATATGCTCTGCAATATTTCTCATCATGTCCTTCTTATGGACAAAATTTACAATATAGAATAGCTGGTGTGGTTACTATTTTTTGTAAATATAGACATTCTTCCAACTGATGTCCTATGGTTTGAAAAATTCTACACCAAGGAATTCCTTATGTATTTATTGGATTCAATGCTCCAGATGCAAGTTAGTTCGTGAAGGATTTTTGCATGGGGTTAGAGCGCACAAGGTGTTGTACCACCAGCGACAAAAAAGGTGTTGAAAATGACAAAGGTCAGTTGTGAAGGGTAAAGAAGATGACAAATAAGGATATTTTGGTTAATTTAGTTAGCGATTGGTCAAGTGGACCATTTTGTAACAACCAAGTGCGCCTATAAGTAGAACTAGGATTGTGAATATTAGATAAGGAATTTTTCTTTTGATGATTCTTATGAATTGTATCTTAGACATTGAAATTTTGACATCTTTTGGGTTGTAATGTCTCGCACCTGTGGATGTTGTTGTGTCTGAGGATTTTTTCATTACGGATTCTATTTTTATAGCCTCTTTTCAGCACTATTGGTTAGGAAGTTTGTTGATATGCAATGTATAAGATAATTTAATAAGGAATGATGAATGGTTGTGCTATCTTTGGGTTTTTATCTTTTATTGTTATGTGAATGATGTGAATTACTGTAGTACTTACTATTTTAATGTATGTCGATATCTATGTCGATATAAGCATGTGTTAATGGGAATAAGGATTATAATGATATGTAGAATTGGTTAATGGTGCATTTGCATTGTATCTTGTTATGATCTTAGATCTCTGGGTGATGTTGCGATTGCATATGAGTTAATGTGCATCATCTTCCTACTACGGAAACATGGTTCCTGGAGCCCTCCCTCATACATCTCATGTGAGACTGCACCTACTCTACGGTTGTTGCTATAAAGGGTAAACCATTTTCAGGTCGATGTTTAGGGAGTCTTTGTAGATGATTTTTGACAGTAGTGTGAAGTGAACCCCTATAAAAAAAACCATGTCAACAAATGGTTCTGTTTTCGGGACCATAGTGTAAAAAATGAGACAACATGATGTGGAATCCAATGAAACCATAAGTCCAAGATTGGTTTGATAAGAAGGCCCGAGAGTTTACGGAAGAAGAGAACCATAAATTGAGATGGTCAATAGAGGAATGGTTGGGAAAGTATATCTACTCTAATATTCACAAAATATTCTTCTCTGAATTTTTGATAGTACTCTAAGAATGGTTAGCGCAACTCACTTTTCAGAAGAAGAATTTCCAAGGAGGAGAGACTAAATAGGAGACTCTAGAACTGATCCAACAATTGGGTAAGGTGAAAAACAAAGCTTCAAAGTTGTCGATGTGTGGAAAGACATCAGTTTGGAAGGGTACATTACTGAGTTTGTTGTCAATATAACTAGATCTTATAGTGACGCAGAAACGAGATTTTTTAAGGGACCAAGGGGAAGATTTTTGTTGTCATTGCAATTGTGGATCAAGATGCTCATCTGTGAAAAGGGGATATTAAAGATAGATTCTTACAAGTAAATACTCGGTGTGCGGAGGCTTTGGGTACTACAAAGATAAAGTCTTGATGGAATGATATGGGGTAGATGGATCGTGTTAACACTATTTTGTTTTTGCTGAAGTTTTCATTATCGCCGTATAAATTTCAAAGTTTCATTAGTGATTTAGGAGTTGCAAGGTTTCGCTTGATTGAATAATGGGTGGAATTTTCATGTTTGGTAAGATAAAAGGTTCTAAAGGTGTTTGGAGCAAAAAGAAAGTGAATTTTTACAAATGGAAATTTTTTATCTATTTTGGATAAACTTTGCAAAATTAGTTCTATAATAAAATATGACTTAATATTTTGGGGCTAAAGCATATTTTATAAAAAATAAAATCAAAGGTTATTTTTATAACATCTATATTGGGATAAGATTTATATTATTTGTTAAATTTAAGTGCCAAAGGTTTATTTTTGGGAAAGTGTATGAAATGGCCTTAAATTTATTTCATATAAAAAGAAAAAATGATATTGACACTAGGTCAATCTTAGAGCTCAACACCAAGAGCTACCATTTAGAGCTCTCCCTCAAATCCAAACATCAATTCGTATGGGGGCCACCCATTCACAATATCAAACTCCACCATCAAAGTCCAAGCGCCAAAGTTCACAAAGACTAATATATCATTTGTTCCTTGATATAAGCTAAAACAACTAGCGCATATAAACAAATTTATTCTTTATCATCCTATGCATATGGATATTAATACAAAAGTGTTTTAATATATATATATACACACACACACACACATAAGGTGTAAAACACAATGCGAATTCCTAGATGTAGTGAATAATGTTTTAATGAGATTAAGTGGATAGGATGGCCATATGGGTTATGGGAGTTTGCATACAGACCGATAATTTTTTATAAGGGAGAATCTCTTCAACAAAGAGGTTATGGTAGGATTTTTTAGAAATTTCCCAAGAGGTCGTGAGTGATGAGTGACTTTTCCAAAAGTCTAGATTCCCTTGTCACATATATATAAAAAAATAGCAGCCTTCTACAATTTCTAAGGAAACATTAAATTCCTGAAGATGTGGTTTATGTGTAAAATTTGTATAGCTTAAGATGAAGATGAAACATGGTAGCAATGCAAAAATTTCATTGATAATGAAACAAATATTGATTAGTATCATCATGAACTAGCACTTGTACTGAAAGAAGGGTTGAGACGACGCCAAGAGCTGCATGCATAAATCCTGATGAGGTGTTTTGTAAGTAAAATTATGGCACCAACAGTCATGACATGATGAAAAAGAGAACAAAACTTAATATATGTGACGCGTGTGTTTTTTAATCTAACTCATATTATTGCCATGATTTTATTGAACCTCAATAAAATTGCAAAAACGAATTTGAGAATGGGTTGTTGATTGTTTGGTTGGAATAATTGTTTACTTTACAAGTTTTTAAAGAAGAGTCATATTGGAGGCCACCACTAGTGCTGATCTTAATCCTCTCTGCTTGATGCATGAGATCACAGCCACTTTTATGGGTTATGCTATTTATGAGACTGATTCGCTAGAAATTCTTCCTTTGAATGTTGTGTTTGTTGATGTTGGGCATGCTAGTATGCAAGTCTATGGAGAGAAGTGGCATATGATGAGGTTCTTTAAGCTGGTGCAGAACCACTACAACATAGGGGAGGTGAGCTCAAAGGTTCTGGAAAATCGGTTTGTGGAATTCCAAATTTGGCACAGCTTCGAGACATGCCTTCAGTATTTTTGAAAATGGATTCTAAATGATAGAAGCAATAAGGATCAATGACATAGGTGAAACCATCCAACATACAACTGCTCAAAATCATTTCGCAATGGGAACATGCACAAGATAACTAATTTTCAAGAGTTGCAAAATTTGGTACACATGGCAAAGTCAAATGGTGGATATTCGAGTAGATGTTTGATCAACCACCTAGAAAGATTTAACAATGAGAAAGTAGTGGTGGTTTAATTCCCCACATCTTGCTGAAATTTTATATGGGAAGGCAATTTGATACACGTGTTGATGTAGCATTAACTTAGCAAACCGATCGACGCTCATAATTTATTCTGTTGGGTGAAAGTGTCGTATGTTTTATGATTAAAATTTGAGTCGAATTTTTGGGCAGGAGAAAATGTCATGGGAAAGGTTATGTGGGAAAATATGCCCAGGTTTAAATGACTTCTAGTGCCTGTTTTCTTCATTCTACAGATGGGAATCACCTCAATAGCTAAAAAATACAACATATCCATTGTTTATGGCATTGGAATAAAACATTCACAAATCGTTCATTCAATCTCTTGCTTGTATTGATTTATGAATGGTCTATGAAATAATTTGGAGCATATGGAAAGAAATTTTTTGAAGGCTTAGGTGATTCATTTGTGGATAGATCAACAATTATTTTGTTTTAGTATATGCATTTGCCAACAGATCATCACTACTTCAAGCATTTAGTTCACAAGATATGAGGTACCAGACATGATGGAAATGTTCCTACTGTAGCTATCATATTTTCAGGCATTCAAAACCATTATCAAAAGGTGTGTCAGATTCAACATCAAGAACAACAAACATAGTATCAGATATTAGTTGTAGCAACGAGGGATATTTTTAATGAAAATGATTGTTTTAGTCATTAAGCTCAAAGAGTTGTTTTCTCCAAAGAGCAGAAATTTTCAAATACCGAGAGAGATTTTTATTCACCATGGGACAATTTACAATAAACTCTTTGAGTTTTAACACAGGTGCTATAGTTTTAGAGAATCGAAGTCATCTTTACAGGTCATTTTTCAGAAATGTAAAAATATTGTGTAAGTCATCAACCTCAAAAGATGATTACGATGCACTGGAGGAGAATAGAGAAAATGAAGACATGGGCTTTATTAGAGAAAATTTGGGGTCTTAAATGGGCCTCCTAAGGAAAATAATAATAAAATCCACATCACACTACAAATATGCCATGTCAGATTAAATCTAATGAAAATATAATGAAAGTCAACCTAAATCATCTCATTAATGGTAGTTGACAACTATATTGAGTTAATGTAGAGTTAAGAAATATTGGTTAAAAATATTAATGAAATATTTAGATTCTTGTGCACACATAATAAATGATAGGAAACTTTTGAATTTTATATTATGATTTTTTAAATGAATAGACCACTACTTTTTATATATTTAATAAATGTAAAACTCAAATATATTCATTTATAATGAAAAATATAATTATAATAGTATTAAAAAAATAAAAAAATGACTATTAGTTTTTAATATAAATTTTATATTAATGCATATAAAAAATATTACATCAAATAAAATAATAAAAAAACAATAAACAATGTATATTCATATTATTTTTTATATTAATATAAAAAAAAATTGTGGTTTAATGGGTAGGTAGGTAAGAGAGAAAAAAAAGTAAAATCAAAATTGATTATAATTTCACTAACATTAAAAATAGTTTTTATTTTTTATTTTGTTAGTATTTAAATGTTTTATTTATTTTTGGATGTAATAATTAAATATATTTATTTTTTAAATATTATTTAATAATATTAAAAATACTAAATATCTTTTATTTAGTATTTCAAGATAAGTCTATTTAAAATTAAATATTATTTAGTTTTCTTTTTAAAACATTGATTAATAAATGTTTATAGTATTTCAAAATGCTTCCACAACAATTTTAATTAATGCCAAGGTTATGTTTTAGAGGAGTTGGAAGTAGTAATCAAATAAAATATTCTATATTTATTACTTAAAGTTTATTTATCTTATTTCGAGGTGATCTTTTCAAGAACTTAACCAAGGTGAGGTTGATATGGAGTTAGCTATTGCCAAATAAAAGTATGACACATAAGCATTATGTGTCCAACTCAACCATAATGGTTGACCAAAGATATTGAAATTCTATTGGTTTAAAAATTCAACTCAATCTAGCTCATCCATGGCACAGTTTTTTATAAGGCCTATTTTAGACCCCAAATTTCCTCTAATGTGTTCGGAACATGGTCAATTCCAAAAATCTCACTCATATTTCACACAAATTTCACCATTTGAAATATGCAGGTGGGTATTTGAGGCATATTTTTTATGAGTCTGCATCCTCAAATGAATGAAATTGGTTGTAACTATTTCTATTTTCAGAGTTTAGTTAGATTTCGAATTTAAGAGTGGTCGATGTAGTTGTTAGCTATATGTTCAGATGTATTTGATAGATCTAGGGTTGTATTTTCAAAAGAATAGAGGCTCTTCATTGTAATGGCTTCATTTTCAGAAGATGAATAAAATCACAGAGATGGAAGGTTGAAGTTTCTATGGAAGAGATTTCTTGTGCCATCACTGTCCTTAGTAAGTAATATTATTATGTAACAGTTTATCGTGTGTCCCCATTGCATTCTGTATTTGATTCATGTTTGACCAGTAGTTTTATGGGAAAGAATTCATCTTCCATGCTCTAGGTCCATTGTTTCAAGCATTCTCAAACAATTTTTTGCTAAAGTTTTACAGAACTCGCCCTACCTAAGTGCTCTATTTGATGAAATATCTCCTTTTCTTTCTAATCAACCTGCAAATGTCTCAGGACTGAGGAAATTTTGTCTACCTTGCCTCTGTCCATGAACCTTTCAAAATCCTACCTCTTGCAACCTAACTCAGATTTGATTGTTGACTCAATTGCCCAATGGTTTCTCTGATGTCTATTTGACCAAATTTTCAAAAACAAGCTTGTCTTATCAAAAATCTGACCTTCTAATGGTCTTTGACTAAATATATTTAGTGTGAAAACTTGTAAATAGTGAGAGATTCCTCTTTGTCTGTATTGGGACATAAATAAAACCTAAAGTGGTTATGGCATTACCTCGGGGTTTCCTTGACACAACCCAAGGAAAATATGAGTGCTAACAAATTGGCACCATTGTCGGAGAACGAGGGTTGAAAATTCCCTAGGTATGAACAACAATGTTTCATATTTGATTGTTGACGGTGAACACCAGTCAAACATCAAGAAGGTTGCGCATCTTTCACCTCGTGACTCCATCTTAAAATAATCCAGTTTTCATAATTTCCTATGGTAAGTCCACTGTCAAACGGTTGCAAACTTTGAATAGTTGATCCGGTTTCTTCATTAGTCAACATGAGTTCTTTATTTGCAAGGTATGCTCCTTTGAATCATGCTCATATTCCTAGTTTTCCAAATCACATACCTAATGTAGATTGGAAAACATGCCTTCCAAAATTCAAAAATCAAAAGAATGATGATGCTTCCCTTCATTTGGTTAGATTTCATATGCATATAAATAAGTTGGGAGTTACATTGCATGAGGATTCTTTAATGAAAATTTTCATGGTCAGTTTAGAAGGAGATGCAAGGTCATGGTATGAGGGATTACCATCAAAATTTTTATGTTCCATTACCTCTTTTCATACAGTATTTCATGAACATTTTAAAGACCAATACCCTTTCTTGTCACCAGTTCAAGATTGTTGCATGCATGTTAAAGGTTTTATTGAATATTTGGAAAACATGTATGGTGATGAAGAAAACATGAGCTTATGGATGAAGATATTTTAGAAAGTTTACATGAGAGCACATTTCAGGAAAAATAAAATACAAAACAACTTCCTTCTCATTCGAGAAAATTCCCAACAGTTGATATTGTCTTCCTTGATTGAAAGTGACATAAGCCAAAACCATGATTCAATCAGCTACATTTCTTTTTCTGAAATAGATGACAATTTGCAGCATTCTTACAATATTTGTGTGACCAAGAAGGAAATTGGGACTGGTAATCTAATTTTTCCTCATATCATTCAACTTTGTAAATTTTGTTACAAGAAGAGGCTACCGATTTCCAATCAGAAGATTCCATTTTGCAGCAGCAATTTCTTCAAAGTTCTAATATTTATGTGCGTGATTACATAAAAAAATTTAATTCTAGAAATTTTCAATCTTATAGTCCTTCCACGTGTTTATTTTATAAAATTGAAAGAAAGGAGGAATTGGATTTTGAAATAATGGTTGAAGAAAGAAATTTGCGTGTTGATCAAATTCAAATTTCTCATGAATATTTACATGAACATACAAAGCTCTTTTTGGAAATGGATAATGAAAAGAATGAGAAACATTGAAATAAGTCCTAACATATAGGAAAACCAGCAGTTTGCGATGAGGAATTGAATCACAAAGAAAAGGAGCAAGGTTATCAAATTGATGTCAGTTTGTTTTTCAAATTCATAAATTTTTTGTCAAGAAGAAATATTTTTGTTTGATTCTATTGAAAAACAAAATGATATTTCTTTTGAAATGCATCAGAAGAATGAAGTTAGAAATTCAGAAATTCTGGACGAAGTTGAAGATGTCCCATTTGAAAGTTGTCATGAGAATTCCTTGCATGGTTATTTTGAGGATCAGTTTGATAGTGTACAAGAGGATTACAGTTTGAGCATCCTTCTCATGGTAAGCAAATGACAGAGTATGCTGAAGGTTGTCATATTTTTTATGATCGAGTGGCTGAATACATGGATAGATTTTTCAGTTGGTGTAATGAGTTAATTATTCACCAAAAATATCAAGTCCTTTGTCATAACTTGTTACCATTACATTCTTCAGGTGTGATTTTAATCCAGCATGATGAGGAAGTCTATTTATTGGATAAGTTGCTTGGTTGTCTTCATTGGAAGTCAGATTTTACTTGATTGGGAATTTGTGTTTGGTAAAGTAGGGTAGGTAGGTGCGAATAAGATCGACATCGCGAGCATTTATTGCAACAATTTTTCAATTTGATTTCAACATTAGTTTCAAGTTCAGATTTGCAGCTAGAGGTTTTTTTAGTCTTCCGAAGATAGATGGGTGACAGGTTACAGTTGATAGGTGACAAGTTACAGGTTACATTTTGGGATTTGTTTGCAGGATGGTTTTGTGGATGGTTACAGGTCAGAATATGTTGAGAATTTCAAAGAAGGATTGGGAGCATTCCAATGGATCAGGCACTTGGTCTATGACGTTCTTTGCTACCTCGTAGGGAGGATAACAACCCCAATTGGAGTGAGTTGTTAGCACTAGTTTTTTTGGTTGAAGTTTGCATTATCAACATATAAATTTCAAAGTGTCATTGGTCATCCAATAGTTGCAAGGTTTTTCTTGGTTGAATAATCCATGGAATTTTAATGTTTGGTAAGAACAAAGGTTCTAAAGGTGTTTGGAGCAAAAAGAAAGTGAACTTTTACAAATGGAAAAAAATTATCTATTTTTGATAAAGTTTGCAAAATTAGTCCTATAATAAAATATGGCTTTATATTTTGGGGCTAAAGCATATTTTATAAAAAATAAAATCAAAAGATGATTTTATAAAAGCTATATTAGGCAAAGATTTATATTATCTATTAAATTTAAAAGCTATATTAGGCGAAGATTTATATTATCTATTAAATTTAAGATTTATATTGGCTTTATATTTTGAGGCTAAAGCATATTTTATAAAAAAAAAATCAAAAGATGATTTTATAAAAGATATATTAGGCCATGATTTATATTATCTATTAAATTTAACTGCCAAAATGGCTATGGCTATTAAGCTATTAAATTTAACTGCCAAAATGGATATTGGCACTAGGATAACAATTAAAGCTCGCCCTCAAACCCAAACATAAATTCGCCCATGATTTATATTATCTATTAAATTTAACTGCCAAAATGGCTATGGCTATTAAGCTATTAAATTTAACTGCCAAAATGGATATTGGCACTAGGATAACCATTAAAGCTCGCCCTCAAACCCAAACATAAATTCGCATGGGGGCACCCATTAACAATATCAAACTCGGCCATCAAAGTCCAAGCGCCAAAGTCCCCAAAGAGTATTATATCATTTGTTCCTTTATATAAGCTGAAAAAACTGGCGTATATAAAAAAAAATTATAATTTATCATCCTATGCACGTGGGATATTAATAAAAAAGTGTTTAAGAAAATATACATATACACAAGGTGTAAAACACAATGCAAATTCCTAGATGTAGTGAATAGTGTTTTAATGAGATTATCGTGGATAAGGATGACCATATGGGTTATGGGGGGTTTGCATATAAACTATGCATTATTTATAAGGGAGAAGCTCTTCAACAAAGAGGTTACGCTGGGCATTTTTAGACATTTTCCAAGAGGTCGTGAGTGATGAGTGACTTTGCCAAACTGAACTCTCATGTCACATATATAAAAAAAAGTGGCCTTTTGCAATTTCTGAGGAAACATTAACTTCTTGAAGATGTGGTTTATGTGTAGAAATTTTATAGCTTAAGATGAAGATCAAACGTGGCAACAATGCAAAATGTTCATTGATAACGAAAAAGATATTAATTAGTCTCATCATGAACTAGCACTGGTACTCGAAGAAGAGTTTAGACGGAGCCAAGAGATGCATGCATAAATCTCGATGAGGTGTTTTGCAAGTAAAATTGTGGCATCATCAGTCACAACATGATGAAAAAGAGAACAAAACTTAATATATGTGACACTTGTGCTTTTAATCTGACTCATATTATTGCCATGCTTTTATTGAACCTCAAGAAAATTGCAAAAACGAATTTGTGAATGGTTTATTGATTGTTGTGTTGGAATGATTGTTTACTTTAAAAGTTTTTAAAGAAGAGTCATATTTGAGGACACCACCAATGTTGATCTTAATCCTCCCTACCTGATGCATGACATCACGGCCACTTTTTTGGCCTATGGTATTTATGAGATTGATTCTTCAGAAAGTCATCCTTTGAATGCTATGTTTGTTAATGTTGGGAATGCTAGTATGCAGATAAATGTGGCAACTGATATCTCATGAGGTTCTTTAAGCTGGTACAAAACCACAGTAGTGTAGGGGAGGTGAGCTTGGAGGTTCTGGAAAATCGGTTCGTGGAATTCCAAACTTGGCACACCTTCAAGACATGGTTTCAGTATTTTTGCAAATGGATTCTAAATGATATAAGCAGAAGGGATCAATGACACAGGTGAGACCATCCAACATCCAACCGCTCAGAATCATTTCACAATTGGAACATGCACGAGGTAATTAATTTTCGAGAGTTGCGAAATTGGGTACACCTGGAGAAGTCAAACGGTGGAGATTCGAGTAGATGTTTGATCAACCGCCCATAAATATTTCCCAATGACAAAGTAGTGGTCGTTTAGTTCCCCAAAAATCGCAAAAAATCCATTTCGGAAGGAAACTTGATACATGTGTTGATGCATCATTGACTTAGCAAACAGATCAACGCTCTTAATTTATTATGTTGGGTGAAAGTGTCTTATGTTTTATGATTAAAATTTGAGTTGAATTTGTGGGCAGGATAAAATTTAGCGGACAAGGTTATGTGGGAAAACATGCCTAGATTCAAATGAATTCTAGCATCTATTTTCTTCATTCTGCATATGGGCATCCCCTCGACAGCTAAAAAATTCCAATGGATGCATTTTTTATGGAATAGGAGGAAAACATTCATAGGTATTTAGTTCAATCTTTTGCTTGTCTTGATTTATGAGAGGTCTCTGAAATAATGTGGAGCGTATGGAAACATATTTTTTGAATGCTTAGGTGATTCATTTGTGGATAGCTTGGCAAATATTTTTTTTTAGTAGATGCATTTGCCAATAGATCATCACTACTTCAAGCATTTAGTTCACAAGATATGAGGTACCAGACATGATGCATATGTTCCTATTGAAGCTATCATATTTTAAGGAATTCAAAACCATTATCAGCAAGAGTCCTATATTCAACATCAAGAACAACAAACATAGTATCAGATATTAGTTGTAACAACCAGGCATATTTTTAATGAAAATGGATGTTTTAGTCATTAAGTTCAAAGAGATGTTTTTTCCAAACCAAGAGTAATTTTCAAATATCGAGAGAGGTTTTTCTTAAAAACAATCCAATTTACAATAACCTCTTTCAATGTTTACACAGCTGCTATAGTTTTGGAGAACCGAAGTCATCTTTACAGGTAATTTTTCAGAAATCTAAAAATATTATCTGAGTCATCGACTTCAAAAGACGATTTCGATGTGTTGGAGGAGAATATGAGAAAATGAAGACATGGGTTTTGTGGATGGTCAACTACAAAACTATCTCATATTTCACATAACCATCACCATTTGAAATATGCAAGTGGGTATATGAGGCCTATCTTCTAGGAGTCTGCATCATTAAATGAAAGAAATTGGTTGTAAGTGTTTCTATTTTCAGAGTTTAGTTATATTTCAAATTTAAGAGTGGTATATATATATATATATATATATATATATATATATATATTCATATGTATTTGATATATCTAGGGTTGTATTTCCAAAATCAAAGAGGATCTTCATTGTAATGGCTTCACTTTCAGTAGATGAAAAAAATTGCAAAGATGGAAGGTTGAAGTTTCTATGACAGAGATTTATTGTGACATCATTGTCCTTAGTAAGTGATCTTATTATGTGACTGTTTATCTTATTTCCCCACTCCATTGTGTATTTTATTCATGTTTGAACAATAGTTTTATGGGCTAGAATTCATCGTGCATGCTCTAGGTCAATTGTTTCAAGCATTCTCAAACAATTTTCTGCTAAAGTCTTACAGAACTTGCCCTATCTAGGTGCTTTGTTTGATGGGTTGTCACCTTTTCTATCTAATCAACCTGCAAATTCCTCAATACTGAGGAAATGGTGTCTACCTTGCCTCTGTCCATGAACCTTTCAAACTCCTACCTCTTGCAACCTAACTCAGATCTGATTGTTGACTCCATTTCCCAATGGTGTCTGTCATGTATGTCCTACCAAATTTTCAAAAACAAACTTGTCCTATCAAAAATCTGACCTTTTGACTCTCTTTAACTGGATATATTGAGTGTGAAAAATTGTAAATAGTGAGAGGTCCCTCTCTGATTATATTGGGTTAGAAATACAATCTAAAATGGTTATGTTGTTACCTTGGGGTTTCCTTGACAAAACCCAAGGAAAATATGACTGCTAACAGATGGGAGTCATGACAAGACTGTGAGGGAAGTCATGAAAGAGTGTGAACACCTGCAAAGTGTCACGGGGTTCTGGAAAGAGAAGAGGATGAGGGCTAAGGAGAGTCTTGGTGAGTCATTGATTAATTTCATGTGGGAAGGTGCCATTCCTCACCTACCACATTTAGTTAGATGAGTTAAATGATTCTAACTAACTGAGGCATTGATTTAGACAACTGGAGCTAACTAGTTAGGATCCGATAGTGATTTAGACATGTATAGTTATCCATTCAGTTAGGTTGAGTCAATCAATTCGAATTTCTCTCTCATGTATTTGAATTGACTGGTCATTAATACCATTGTAGTACACTGGTTTAATCATCCATTTTTACTTTTGATTAATGAAAGCATATACAGTTGCAAATCATTATTGCACTGTTTCATCGCATATCTCAGGGGCCACTCTAGGAAAAAGAACACACACCAAATAGATTCAAAGGTCGGCAACATCTTTTCAGACGCACAAGTCTATTCAGTTTAGCGTTGTAACTGAATCGACCCACTTTTTATTTAAGTGTTATTTTATCATGTTTTATGCTTTTTATGTCGCTTATGATTGTTAAATTTGTTTATTGATTCATAGTGATTTAATTGACATGATTTGTAAAGTTGTGGTTGCAGAGAATGTGCTTCAATGGAAGAAAAGAAATTTGATTAATCCTCGAACGATAATTATAGTGGAATTAGTTTGTATATGTACATATTTTATAAATTGTTCTTCTTTTATCATCTAACCAGGGTGTTGCTCCTCAGAAAATTCAGGAGACTTACAGTTCACCTCCTATGATTGCACCTAGGAGTTCGGGTCCAAAGTATGATATCTTGACATGGAGTGTGTTAACCATAATTCATGGACAAAGGGTAATATGTAATGTTCATTTCATTCAAAGGATTGCGATGTGATTAATATAATGCTTGTGTCGTATTATAGTATTTAATGAGAATTGCTTATGTGAGTTAGCACTTGAAGATTTTAATAAAAGATATTTTTTATACGGCACACCCTAAGAATTCTGTACATGTATTTGGGGTATGTTAGAACAAATCATGATTGGACTGATCAAGAATTTTAAGAAACTGAAATTGGAATCACAATATATTACATAACTGAATGAAATAAAGAAATTCCCTAATGAATCGGTGTTGGATTTTGATCAGTGATTGAAAACTATGATGAGAAAGGCTAGCTTCAGAAAGAGTCATGTACAACACAAAGAATGGTTCATTGCAGGCTTAGTACCCCACATTCACATGCTGTTGATACAATATAAGATCACATCACAAGCATAACCCCTGGAAATTGCGATGAAACTGGAGGCTTCACTAGTCGGCGAAACGAATGATTGTCATGAGAAAGATCTAGTCGTAGTTAGCCAACCTTACTATTTGACTCTACGATATTAAAAAAGGAAAAGAAGTACGTAAATAGATATGGTGCAGTTGATTTCATTCTAAAGTACATCATCAGGACCAGTGTCCCGACTTCCAGGAATACTTGCAGTTGGGGGCACCGAATCCACTGAGTCAATAAGGGATTCCTTGGTGCTGAATTTTTCAAACAAGAGGACATCAGTCATGGGAATGTGTGTACTTACAGAAGGTTGTGTCAAAACCAGCTAATATTTTCTAGAACTTCTATCGGTCAGTTGGTCATGAAGAAAAGGATTGCAAAGATTATGATTTTCTCCAAGAAAGAACTATGGATGCATACTTTGTGAAAGGAGAATAACAACGAAAAAAAAGAGACCTTAACCATAATTGCAGTAGAATAAACTAAAACCATAGTATAATCAATTACAATCGCAGTATAATCAACCACAACCACAATATAATCATCCCCAATAGTAATTCAACAATTCAACCAACCACAGTAAAACCAGTCGTTGTATCAATGGCAAGGAGGATTCCAAAGAGGATTTCATCGAGGTCATAACAAAGGATTTGGTTGTAGAGGAACTTTTGGTTGAGGTTGAGGACCGATTACTTGCTATAATTATGGAGTGATGGGACACTATTAGAGGGACTTTGTGAATATAGCATATCAATGTTCTTATTTTAGTGCAGCTGAGCACACTATCGAAGAATTTCCACTGCTAATTTCAAAATGGGAAGCTAAGAATGTGCCATAACTACAACCAAACCAGAATACAAATCAGAATCAGAATCCTTGTTCAAACGTGCAAAATACATGATCTCAACTAAGGATTCAACCACAACATGGTGGTGTAGTAACAAGAGAAGGAGTTACAACAGGAGGCGAGGGACCACTGCTAAATGTGCGGGATGAAACTTGAAAGAAGGTGCGATTTGATGTGGGAGAAAAAAAAGAAACCTTCCTTGAAGTGAAATATGCACTGATTAAGGATAATGGTAAGTTACCTATTTGCGAGATGCAACTGAGTTTTCATTTGAAAAAATCACCAAGGTCATAAAGAAAGGTTAGTACCCTGAAAATGTAAGTTACCTATTTATGAGATGGCACTGATTTTTTATTCGACAAACTCACCAAGGTAAAAACCATTAAGCTGTGACACTACTAACTCTGAATCAAGACGTACCTCAAGAGAGAGAACGCAATGTAAAATGGCATCCCGTAGAAGCTCAATAACGACACTATACTCAGCAACATTGTTTGAATATGGTCGTAAACATACGCCTCCTAAAGACAGTACCTCACCCATAGGAGTATAAATTACCCAAGTAGCAGAGGCTGAGTGTTGAGTGTGACGGCTCGCACCATCGGTGAATCTTATGAAGGTGGAAGATTCCATTGACATCTGCCAAAAGAAACGAAAACTAATCACAAACCTGATCACCATAAGAAAAACACCTACCTATGCAAAACTGTACAATAATATATACTAACCAGCCTTGGCTAAAAATCATGCATAGTACTTTTTTAGATAGAGCCCATTTCTAGGCTCTGCCAAGGCCATTCCCTCATAATCCACTAACTCATAAGCGCCCTTCTCTAACACATGTTTGACGATGTAAGGACCACGCTACATGGGGTTAAACTTTCTTGCCCCCAAGGGTTCTTTCAGTTGATCCCACAAAAGGACCAAGTCTCCCTCACTAAACCTCCTTGGATGGACAGACTTATCATACTCGACCTTTACGTGAAGCTTATTTACTTCTTGAGCCACTAAGGCATCTCGACGCTGCTCATCAAGTTGCTCAAGGTGGACCAAATGCTCCTCCAATGGGGAAGTGTCTGGTAAGAGCTGTATGGCTAGCTTCAAAGAAGGAATATCACACTCAACCGGCAATACCGACTCCACTCCATGTACAAGTTGATATGGAGAAAAACCCGTGGCAGTCTTAACAACGGTTCTATAAGCCCACAAAGCAGGATATAACATAATGTGCCAATTATTCTTGCTTTGTGCAATGGTTCATTGGAGAATGAATTTGAGTGATTTGTTCATTGCTTCTACCTTCCCATTCGCTTGAGGGTAGTAAGAGGAGGAATGATCTTATTTATACCTTAACTTTGATTCCAACTCTTCCATCATACGATTATGAAAGTGTGAGCCATGGTCAGTGACAAGCTCTTTCAGAATACCGAACTGAGTAATAATCTGGTTTAATACGAAGTGCCTGGCTATCTCACCGTCGGATTTAACTGTAGGCATAGCCTCAGCCCATTTCGTGAAGTAGTCATAAGCCATTATTATATGATGATTCCCCCTAGCTGAAGCTGGGTTTCAATCCATAAAATCTAGCCCCCACTTAGTGAAGGGAGTGGCGGTGATGATGGGATGTAACGAGGCAGGTTTCAAGCACATATTATTTGTAAACACCTGGCAAGGATGGCACCTCTTGACCACATCTACACAATCCTTAAAGATTGACGGCTAGAAATAACCCACTCTTAAGATTTTTTGGGCTGTATAAGGCTCATATAGATGACCATCACACACCCCTCCGTGGCAATCATTCAGCACTACCTCAACCTATTCATGAGTTAAACAACGTCGTAAAATGGAATCTATCCCACAGTGGTACAAAATGTTATCCACTATGAGGTAATTCTTAGACACGTGATGTAACCGTCATCGTTCATCCCATGAGAGGTGAGTAGGGACCTTCAATGTTTGTAAATATATAATGATATCCCCATACCATGGGTCTAAATTTGAGATTAAGAAGATGTGCTCATCAATAAATGTATCTTCACAAACCAACTCCTCGGCTTCGCTTGGGAAATCTGATATAAGCTCCGCAAAAATTAACAATTTTTTCGATTTTGTCAAAACAAACTCGAGATCGAATTCTTGCAAGATGACAGTCCATTTATTATATTTCCCCCCAATCATTCTTTGAGTGACGATGAATTGAAATGGATTGACATGGGATACAACCAAGGTCTCGCGAAGTAGAATATATTGTCTCAACTGTTGAACCACATGTACGGTAGCTAAGGCAAGCTTCTCAACATGGGAATAATGGATCTTTGTGTCAATAAGATTCTGGCTCAGATAGTATATGACATGCTCTTGGGGCTCCTCATCCTCTTGAACCAAAACCATACCAATCATCTCCATGGACACAACCACATAAAGTAGAAAATCACAGCTATAGTCTGGGTGACTGATCAGTGGGGCTGATGCTAGGGCTCGCTTGAGTGCATCAAAAGACTCCTGGACTCACTCATCCCAACAAAAGGTGGTGTCCTTCTTTAAAAGACGCATGAAGCCTCTAGTCAAATTAGTGAAATTGACGACGAATCTCTGTAAGAAGTTTGCCATGCCTTGCAAACATTGAAGATGACAAATGCTTTTCTAGGGAGACAACTGAAGTATTTCCTCATCCTTCAAAGGGTCGACTCTCATACCCTCTTTAGAAATAATGAATCCTAATAAGCGACGAGACTTCACACAAAATACACACTTGTGAGGATTTAACTTGACCAAATAATGGCAGCACCTTTCGAATACTAACCTCAAATGATAGGAATGACACATTCTCATACAAGAACAAGCAGCAAGGTCATCCAAAAATACTCCGACAATTGATTTGAGATCATGGAAGATAAAGGTCATAGCCCGCTGAAAAGTGGCTCTAGTGTTCTTAAGGACAAAAGGAATTTTCTAATATGCAAAAGTTCCCCAAGGACAAATAAATGCAGTCTTATGTTGGTCCTCAGGTTTAATTTGTATCTGATTGTATCCGGAAAAGCCACCCATAAAGGAAAAAACCTTGCTACCCACACACTCATCCAAAATCTAATCAATAAATGGCGTGGGAAAATTGTCCTTAGGACATGCACGATTCAAACCATGGAAATCAATACCTATGCGGATTGCTCCCTACTTTTTATCAACTAGAATGGGGTTTGAAAACCACTTTGTCAAGGGAATGGGATAGATAAAACTAACTTTCAACAGTTTCTCTATCTCTTCCTTAATCGCGGGTGCTTTCCTAAGATTCACTACATGCAAGCATTGTTGAATAAGCTTAGCATAGGGATAAGTATTAATCTCGTGTTCAACAATGCGAGGGTCGATACCTGACATTTCATCGTAAGACCAAGCAAAGATATCACGAAATTCTTTAAACATCTTGGTGTATTCTTGAATCTTAGCATGGGAACATTCTGGCCCAATATAGACATTCTCTATCCTGCCAGGATCGCGAGAGATATTGATAGGAACCGTTGGAGATATATTTTCCATGTTCCCATCATCCCTCAGACCAGGAGAGCTTAATGGAACCATGGGACTACCAATTCTCTCACTAAGAACCTCTCTAAAGTCCTCACACTCCAAGCAGTCAAGCTCGGGAAGAAATTAATATCTATGATGCAACTCTTCCCATGGTGGCTCAACTCCCGAAATGGCCTCAATAATCACTTCGTCTGAAGGAAAAACACTATCAAGGTAGTCGTGCGTGTGAGAAGACTGTACTTCCCATGTAGGTCGCACATATGGGTCCTCCTCGTCCATCTGCAAAGAGGAAGGACTAGGCTCTGCAACACATCGAATATTAGCTTGATAAGCTACCATAGTTGCAGGTAATGGCACGTCTGTCACGATGGGCTCACTTGAAGTATTTACTGTAGAAAGAGTCCAAGGATCTTCCATATGACTCATGTCAAAAGAAACCAATCTCACAGATGTTGAAGCCTCACCAAAACTAGACCCTATAATAAGGATAGGTGCAGGACAACTAAAGCTTCCCATGAGGGATAGATACATGCCCACACCCACACTCCTAGTTGCCAGCTAAGAGTTCTCTACAATTGGGATCGAAGCTCCTGAAGATGCAGTAACCGACGGATTCTTGAATGATGTTTGATCAATCATAACTATCTTCCCATTAAATGGAAAGAATACAACGCGGAATAGTGAAGAAGCCACGGCTTGCATACTATACAACCAATTCCTACCCAGCAAGAGATTGTAGTCAAGGGGTGCATCAAGAACCTCGAATTCTATCGCAACGGTCTTCCCTCCCAAATGGACCTTAAGGGAAGTAAGGATCCCGTGCGGCCTAAACGATATCCCATCAAACGTAGTTAACATGGTCACAAATTTAGACAATTCAGGGGAACCTAAACCCTTCCAACATGATAACGACATCACAGAAGCAATAGCGCCTTCGTCAATCATAGTGCGCTTGACAGTCATGTTGAGACATTCTACATGAATCAAAAGAGACACATAGTAAGGCAAGCGAGGTTGAAGTCCTACGGTTTCAAATTTGATCACGGAGGAAGAATTATCATCATTTACACCAAGGGCAGAAAGCAAAGCCTTCCTTTGCGAAGGATAACTATGAAGCACTTCTAGTGAAGACATCGCACAAGGAGTGTGGACCAAATCCTCAACAACAAAATAGTTCTGGGTGGCTCAAGCATTAGGATTGTGCCCCGAATGCTTAAGGACTTCCTTAGGAATGCAAGGTGCAACTTCAGGTTTATCCACAGGTTTTTCAATATGCAAAGGAGTCCTTGGTGGATTAGGTTCCTTTCCTGGGTTGGGTTGTGATGAACCATAGTCCTTCGCATGGGTCACAACTTTTGCAGCACGCACCATGTTAATGCACCCACGAACACTAACCTCCGGTGGATCTTGATCACCACCAGATGGATCATGGGTCCTCGAGTTCATGTTTTGATTGTGAGGCAAAGGGTTAGTCATCACAGTTGGGCCCTATGCTAAGAATCTTGAGGCTTCATCAATACGAGGGCACAAGTAAGTGAGGTGATCTTCTTTACACAACTTGCAAGAAAATTTAACCTTACGTTTAGCTTGCTTGTCCCCCCCAGCATTACGGGAATTCTTGTCATTATTATTAGCATTTTCATTCCTATTCCAACTCTTACAATTGTTCTTACCCTTATTTTTATTCCTTCCGGGTTGTTGGTTACCCTTCTGGTCCGACGATTGCACCAATAGCACACTGGCCATTTGGGCGGGTTGAGATGAAGTTGTGGCTTGTCCCGAAGCAGATTGGTTTATTAACAATCGACTAACTTGTTTCGCAACCGAATCCATAGGTTTAGCACTCGCAAAACCAACAATGCCATCAGCATGTGGTCCAGGTTTAACTTTGGCGTCGAAACTAGAACGCGGAGCATTGGGAATGATCTCATATAACAAACCAGATTGAGCATAAATAAAATCCAGTTCTTGTGCCCTAAAAATGGCTTGTTCCTCATTTTTCACTCTCGATGTAGAAACATCCTTCACTATATAAGGCTATAACGACTTAAGGAACTAGTCGAGGAGGACTTCCGACCGTATAAAGGATTTAATCAACCTCTTCCGTCTAGGCCCCTATTGGATATGATCCGGGATATGTGTGGCTTTATCCTGCCAAAATGTTAACAAGAATTCCGTACCAATGTCATAACGCACTGATAGCTAGAAGTGGTTAATAAAAGTCATTTCTAGGTCATTGAACAAAGCGAATGCCTCCCTAGGTAGCTCTATATACCATTTCATGGCAAGCCCTGTAAGGGTGCATTGAAACAAACTTAAACAGATTGAATATTGGTTAAAGGAATTTGAACAGCAACATAGGTGAAAGGTAGTAACATGTTCGCTCGGATCCTCTCCCAGTTTGCCCTCGAATTTCGGTATGTCCGAAGGAAGCTTAGTAGGGACAGCCGGCCAAGCCGAGTCATGAGCTATAGGATCGTTCGTCAATCTCGACAAGTAAGGAAGATTTAGTGTTGCAAGGAAAGGGATTCTAGGATGAGTAGGTCGATGGACCGCTCCCTGAGAGTTCTGATTCACATAGGTTTGATTACCATAACCACCATGGCCTTGGCCATAGTGCCCTCCTCCCATTTGACCCGTATAGGGTGGCATGAAAGCACCATAGTGTGGTGTACCTTGACTATTCGGAGCTACAAAGCTATAATTTGGAGAGTAAGCGGGTTGTTGATACCTGCACCCATAAGGTGAAGAAACATGTCCATACTTCGTCCCATAATAAGGTCCACAATTCATTGCATGAGATGTCCCATGAGACACTCTGTAAGTAGGGATATATGCTCTGGAAGTAGGAATATACATTCTGGAAGTAGGAATATACGCTCCAGAAGTAGTAACATGACCTCTAGAAGTATGAACATGACCTCTCGAAACAACAGGTGGTACTTGAACCTGAGACACAATTGGTTGAGTAACCGCAGTACGGACATGACTTGTAGCAACATTTCGGCCCGAAGGACAATGCGAATGAGGTGGAGGGTGAACATTCGAAGAACTAGGGATAGAGGATGAAGGGACCTATGTAATTATGTACGTGTTGTTCCCTATAGTCACTCGTCTCGTATCTGGTATCCTAATAGGATCACTAGCCCTAGGCCTAGGAGGAATATGTGATGTGGCTTCCACCGCTGGGATGGAAGGTGCAATGTGACTTGTGCTCCCAAACCTCTCCGCATGGTAAGGAATGAGAGTGCCCCTAGGCGTAGTGTTAGGCTCAAACTCCGACTCGACATAAAATGCCAAATCCTGTGTGGGAAAACTAGACATATCATAACTATCAGAACTAGTGCTCACGGGCTCAAAATGAGTCTCATCATATTTCGGCATTCCATACCGGCGATGCGTCAATGGGGGATCAACACTAGAGTAAGTAGGTCCATCACGAAAAGTACCTATCTAAAAAATTACAGGACCTAACTCAGTCAAATCAGGTGAAGGATCATAGTTAGAAGTAAACTCCCCATCATCCACTTGAATGGGAGAAGGTGGTTCAGGAATACCTTCAACATGGTCTCCCATTGTGTGTGAATCAATGTGCGAAGTAGTCCGCCTGGACTGTCTATCACTCTCTCTCAAAGGAGGAGGAAATGTAGAAGGCACAAGTCTAGCTAAACGATGAGAATGATGAGGCACCACGCCTGAATCCATAGTGACTCAAAAAATATAAAAGACTCTCTATCTATGCAAACCCTAGGCAAGCTAACGTGCACAAAGCATACGCCAATAAAATCTAAATCCAAACACAAGCAATCAAGGGTAGGATAAGTGAGCTCCTGAATGAAGCAGGTATGTCTCGCCTAGGAGAGGCTTTAGACTCCCATACACAACAAGCAGAGGCACGTAACCAATTATTGTGGCGCTTAGCTTCAACGCGTAAAGTGATTGTGCTGTCTGACCCCAACCTGGCTGGGACACTCGTAGAATAACCCCTGAAGAGTAACCCCTCGATATCCTAGGTAAGGCCACTAAGGTCACCTCAATATAATCACTTCTTAGGAAGATAGTCGCAGGCGCGATTGATCGTATGGGTAGGGTAGCAAAGCCTGAAACTCTCGAAAGAGCCCCTAGATACGAATACAATCCTGGAAATATATTTGGTGCTACTTAGTTATGACTAGGGGTCATCCCAATCAATAACCGCTCACACTTCCTCGTGCTTAACTCCCTTTTGAGAGGAGGATCTTGAGAAACACTCGTTATACCAAGTAATTTCACACACTCACATGGACAGACACATACATGTTGTTGTTTAGTGGTCTTGGAAAATTTACTCACAATGAACTATTCCAAGACCCTAAAACCTAATCTTGTTGGTGAACCCTATCAAATAAAATAATGTAGTTCATTTTAATTAAGTGTTGATTTTAATTGGGTTTATTACTCAAAAGAGGTATATGGCTGTGCAACTAATGCCATTATGACACAACATGAAGCAAAATGCATACATAACAATCAATGCAAATGCATTGTGTCCATGAAAAATAGCGTATGCTACTACATGAAATGCACAATTTTCTTCAAATGATAGATGCAAACTTTCCTATATGAAATCCTAACTAATACTCCAAAGCAAATCTCGTGCAAGTACTATGCAAAATGCAAGATGCAATGTATAATGATAATAAAATATGTTTGGATTTTTTGAAATAAAAATGAGATACTAAAGAAAAAGAATGGTTCTACAACCCCCAGACTCTGCAAACACACTTGAGCAGCACTTAAGCAAAGTATTAAGGTAAAATAAATCTAATGCACTAATCTCAAAACAAAAAATTGAAAAATGCAATGACAAGAACATTCTTCAAAAAATAATTTTTACCCAAAAAAAAAACGTCTCTGGTAAAAAGCAGAGGTGTATACAGACTCTAGCAGTATCAAAGGAGACTCAGCAATCATCCAAATTCACCCAGCAACAATTACTCTTCCTCTAGATGGAAAAACTAAGGGCATACATGACTGTTCGCAGTAAACCCGTGTGTGTACGCGGAAATAGCAGTGAAACCCTCGTATATACGCGACTATGAGTTAAAAACTCGCGTACACAAAGAAAGGTGCATAAAAATAAAGGCAAACATACAAGTTGAGACGAACTTCACACCAACCAGACACTACCAGGAAAACATGCCCCTAGACTCGACACAGAAACAAGAGAAAAAAGAGCAATTCAAAGTCATTGAATGCCGATAGAAAACCCCCAAAGGACAACTATTAGGAACTCCCCAGCGGAGTCGCAAATTGTGTTACGGAGATAAATTCCTATGGCTTGGGGTACCACAACAGACAAATTGACTCCAGAAATCAAATATCGAACACTAAAGGACCAGACCTCGTACCTTATTCCGGACGGTTGAAGTAAATCCTTGTTGATCTTTCCAATTTCAGCTTGAATTGATTAATCACCTTCCTCAACAACAAGTAAACAAGACAAGCATACTATATATATTCGTGTTAGATCTATTCTAGCATATATAATCAACAATGTATAAGCATTTGAAATGATCCATGGATGAAATATTCATTCAAACATACATTATTGGAGAGGAAAAGATATTTCTATTAATATAAAATCAAAGATTACAATGAATACAACCTCTGTCGACACGTCTGCGAATCAGAGAAACTGAATCCCCCACCTGGGCCTCCACCACCGCAATCCTCCATCTCTCGATAGCAAGCTCACAAGCAAAAAACATGCATGGGAAGAACACAAAAGTGCTCCAAGGGACAAAGGGATGTAGACTCAAGCACAATTTTCGGCAACAATGGACTATAGTTTCTTTGCTCTCAATTCTCTTATGCCTTCAATGTATCCAAAGAGTTCCTTATATAGATTTTCAATGGAGTAATGAAAGGTCAAATCCGAGTGATCTCAAGGCATATGGAAGGCCACGAGACAAGTGAGTCGGATCCATGTCAATGAAAACTCCAAAAGGATTTGGATTTTGTACACATCTCAATGTACGCGGTTTTAGGGGTCAAACCCGCGTATATACGCGATAAGGGGTTTAAAAGTTGCATATAACAATTTTCACATGTTTATAGGGATGGTCTAGGAAACATCAAAGAACAAAAAATGGTCGAAGGGATCTAAGGAGTCTGCAGAGGGACAGGGGGAGGCCATACAAGTGTGATGCACCTGGTGTGGTAAAATGAGCTATAACACCTTGTGACCTTGAGAGTTGCAAGAGTGTTGTGAATGGTCTGAGTGTTCATTACTGTGACTTGTTCTGTCTTTTGTAGCTGAAGACCCTAGGCCTCTTCTTCCTCTACCTCATCCTCCCCTTCCTCGATCTTTGTTGAGGGAAGCCTTGGTGTTGAATGCATTGGGAAATGATTCTTCTTCTTGATTGAATCATGCTTCATGAGATAGAAGAGATCGAGTCTCTTCTATGGTGAACTCAGACAGATCTTTTGCCTCTTCTATGGAAGTCACTACCATAGCAAACTTCTTGGTGAGACACCGAATAATCTTTTGAACAACGATATTTTGTTTTAGCAGTTCACCATAAGTTTGGAATTGGGTCGCAATACCCAAAACCCTTTTCATGAACTAATCTACACCATCTTAAAACATTCAAATTGAAGGCGTAGGGTTTGTATTCTTACTGTTTTAATGTGATTCGTTCCCTTGTAAGCCAATGCAAGCATATTCCAAGCTTGATGTGCGTTGGTAGCTCCAGAGATCCGTGGGAAAATGGACTCCTCGACACCATGTGGCTCTGAGATCTTGGTCTTGGCAAGCTTCAACAACAATTTTTTGGGCATTACTCATAGCGGCTACCGCAGTTGCATCAAGTTCTTTGAACTCGGTTTCCACCATATCCCTACATTTGTTGAGATGCAAAAATGTCTTCATTTTTATAGACCAAACCTCATAGTTATCTCCGGTGAGAACTGGTCCCAAGAGCGGCATCAATGTGCGCCAACTAGCCATTATATATGACAAAAAAAAATTTCCCTTCCTTTTCTCCTTTTGTTTTTCCCTTGCAACCAATTGCTATATACTCTGCCTGAGGCAGAGTATATTTTCCTTCTCTTCCAACTTAATTTTCTGTTACATTTAATGTCGTTCATCAAAATTTCACTTAAATATGTTGCTTGTTCACGATTTCCATCACGCTCATGAATCCCCGCATTCTTGCCGCTGCCTTTTTTGATCATGACCTGTTTCTTATATGAAATTTAGTTTATTTTATAAATCAAATTCGTTATTCCAAGTATCGTGTAAATTTTATATCCTTTACCATCTACGCGTTGCGATTTAATTAGTTTGATAGTAAAAGATTCATCGTGATTTATTTAATCTTTTTTATATAAATTTTTTCATCAAAATATAAGTGTGATTGTGAATTGATTTAGTAATTTAAAAGGTTGCAATATTTATATGGAAATTTTATTGGTTATTTATTTAAATTTTTTTTAAAATCTTTTATAATTGATAAAGTATTTATTATTAAATTTTTATAATTAATTTAGTAAGTATTAATTTTTTATAATTATTAAAATTTTTATTTAAAAATTTCAACAATTTATTATAATTATTTACAATTTTGAAAATTAACTATGGTATAGTTTCATATAATTAATTAATTTTTATAAGATTTAAATTATTAAATTTTTTATAACTTAATAATTTAATGTTAAATTTTTTATAATTATTTAATTTAATCTATTGTATATAAATTAAAATGGAAGATTATAGACTTTTTAAAATTGTTTTATTTTGAGGGGTGGCAAGAGCGGGGGATCCATCTAGATTCCGGAGGACATATAGAACTAAACTTAGCTTGGGGACTAGGGAATAGAACCAACAATGAGGCAGAGTGGCTAGCTCTTCTTCAAGGCCTGCACCTCTTTCATTCTCAAAATTATCGGAAGGTTCTCATTTTCGGAGACTCAAAGCACGTTATCTCTAAACTGATCAATGGATACCCCATGGGAGCTATCAATTGTCGACGCTTGTATAACAAAGTTAAGCTCCTTATGCACAAATCCTATGAACCTCATATATAATGGCTAGTGTGCGCACATTGAACCTCATATATAATGGCTAATGTGTGCACTTGCAACCAATTGCTATATACTCTGCGTGAGGCAGGTATAAAAATAACTTAAATTGTAAAAATAATATCAATAAATTCAGTTCGAATTTAAAATATTTTATTATTATTATCTAAATTGCATTAAAAAAATTATTTTTAAAATTTGACTTAAAATTAATATAAAATGAAACAGTTCTTATAAAAAAACATATTAAAAACATAAATTTTGATAAAAATAATTATAATTTTTATTAATTAAAATACAAAATATTACATTTATAACTTATAATTTATGAAATATAAATACCTTCCATTAGGATTTGACTTTCTCTTTCCGTGTCCATATTTGATCCATCCATACCCATCATCAAACTGACCAACTGTTTTTGTAAGCACTACCTCATGTGTCCTACTTATAATCCTGTAATTTCAAATCCATACCATTAGCTATCATACATATCTTGTAATCTATCTCAATTAAACCACAATTAAGATTTTAGATTTTATAACAAACTTATGTATGATCCTGTAATCTCAAAACCACTCGTAGATTTTATAACGAACAAATGTATACAAATATCATAGAATTAAGAAAACACTGTACATACTTCCTTGGCATTGAGTAGCAAGCTTCGATGGAGTCCGCTCCTAGTGAAGTGAGGATTCTGTATGAAACATTATCACTTTTAAAAGTCCCTGGGTGGCCCATTGACGCTATTTGATTGGAGGTTGAGGTTTCCCTTTGCAACGATGATGATACTTCTGCTCAACAATTCAATTCAAAAGTAATTAACTAAGTAGCCTGTTTATATATGTATATATACTTTATTAGTATTTTTTAAATTTTATGTAGTTTATACAATCTTAATCAGTTATATGTATGATTTTAAGAATTTTTCTGAAATTTTAAATCAAACTTTCAAAAATAATAATATAAATATAACTAAAATAATATCCAAATATAAATATATTTCTCTGTGTATCTGTACTTTGCAAACTTTCATGTACCTGTAATATCAAAATCTTCTTCAAGCAAACCATCCACTCCGAATGCTGTACCAACATTTTGAGGTTTAGGATGATTATGAAAATCTCCATGATATTCAATCTGTGATATCTGCTTCCCATTAGGAAAGTATATAATCTTCCTCGTCATTGTGCAATTTTCGTTTTTACACCTGTAATAATAGCAAATATAGTCTCCGACCAACCTTTTTTCAGCGTAACTCCTCCAACAATACCCATCTTCAAATTCCTCTCTTGATAGGGCAGGCACGTCCTCACAAACTTTATGTGTTGAATCATTCTTAGGAGTTGATCGTTGATCAATCAAACTTGGTGTTATTGGTAAAGTATCATTGTTAGGAGTTGATGGCTGATTAAACAAATTAATTAAACTTGGTGTTAATGTTAAAGTATCATTTTTTGAAGTTCATAGCTGATTAAACAAATAAAAAATACTGTGCCATTGATAAAATATCATTGGATTGAATGCACAGTTCCTATATCTCTGGAACAAATTTGAAGAAATTAAAATTTTTAAAAAATTAAAACATAAATAAATACAAAATTTAATACATAAATCATTACTTTATATCAATCTAATCTGAAAAAGTTAATTCAGCATATTCCTAAAGATGAGAATGGTAAGCTTTCCATGTTTATAGTATAAACAATTCAGAATATGCCTGGAAATGAAAATGAATATAAACAAATGTTTATATACACTATAAACAAACCAAACATCTCATTATATTGATTAATGATCAGTATAAACAGATTATCATAGATTAGGGGTGTTTCATGCAGTAAATAAATTTTATATAGCTATTATTACAGTTTACTACAGTTTACTATAGGTGGTTGGGTGGTTCATACAGTAAGTAAACTTTATATAAAGATTATTACAGTTTTTTTAAGGGATAGTTCAGGCAGAAAGTAAACTTTATATCTATATAATAATTTTTGTTTGTTAGATTTAAAGTAAAGATAGATGTATAGTTATTTGTTTTTGTAAAGAAAACA
>LPNX010725579.1:151242-164501 GCA_001517045.1 Pseudotsuga menziesii
CAGTTTTTGATATTGACGGACCAGGGATGAAGAACCATAAATGCTGTAATTAATTTACTTGCCTAACAACAAATGGGACTTCTCGACCTCAATGGATCATATGCCCACGACCCTGTACCAACACAATTTTAAGAATCTTGAGTTTATATAAGTATATACAAACTTTACTTTAGCTTATCTTTAAAAATATTCAACATATAGCAGAGTAATAAATGCTGCTGCAGGATCAATGTGGGTCATTGGATCTCAACCTGTTTGAGATCCAACCAGTCACAATGCTCGTCCTAGCATTTATTACTCTGCTACATGTATTTTAACCCTTAACCAACACCCACACAAACCTAAATAGATATCTAACTGTTTAGCATATCTCAGTGCACAATAAGGTTTGTAAAATCACATAAATAGAGTATATATTATGAAAACAAAACCCTAGAAATTTAGCCAACTATGAAATAAATACAATCGATAAGTACTCTTTATTTCCAAAGAATACAAATATCACCAAACGAGCTGACCTGCACATTAGAAGCAGCTGGAAAGTCGACGGTCTGCACCTTAGAAATATGGGGAGAGTCGAGCAAGGAGGCGGGACTCAAACGGCGCGGTATTTTCAACAAAGTGGAATCAGGTGTTGGTATAGGCAGCGACTGCATGTTTTCATTTTCATACTGGGTGGTATTCCGTTGCGGAATAGATCCCCCAGTCCTTGCACATAAGCTTTCAGCCAAACTGCCTCTGAAACCACCATTTGTCATACTGACTGGTTCAAGCTGAGAGATGTTTCCAGGCGCATCACAGCTTTCAATCAAACTGCCTGCGAAACCACCATTTGTCATACCGACTGGTTCAAGAGAGATGTTTCCAGGCCCATCACAGCTTTCAACCAAACTGCCTCTTAAACCACCATTTGTCATAGTGACTGGTTCAAGCTGAGAGATGTTTCCAAACCCATCACTTCGGCGAGTCATTGCACATAAGCTTTCAATCAAACTGCCTCCGAAACCACCATTTGTCATACTGACTGGTTCAAGCTGAGAGATGTTTCCAAGCCCATCACAGCTTTCAACCAAACTGGCTCCGAAACCATTATTTGCCATACCGACTGGTTCAAGAGAGATGTTTCCAGGTCCGTCACAGCCTTCAACCAAACTGCCGCAGAAACCACCATTTGTCATACGGACTCCAGTGATGGCCACACCATATAAAGGATTTGGAAAATTAGATCCGGTACTGTCATTATCATTCCAAACATTCCCCAAAGCTGAGCTCCATTCTCGTGTTTGTGAATTATATCGATAGTAAGCCATCACCGAGGATAGCAATAGCAACACAACAAACATAAAATGGATTGGGTACTGAAGATAGCAATAAACATAAAATGGATTAGGCACTGAAGATAGCAGTAGCAACACAACAAACATAAAATGGATTGGGCGCTGAAGAGAGCAGTAGCAACACAACCGTAGGAGGTGTTTAAATATTGTACGATTTGGGTGAGACGTCTAAATATTCTAGGTTTTGGGTGGGACATTAGTTGGCTTAACATGGAATTCCGTATTTTTTATTTTGTAAAATATTAATTTAATTATGTTTTAATTGAAGAAAGAAATAGATTTAGAGTTTAATAGTTGTAACTAGGAATTTAAATATTTTTAATTCCACCCCAAAAAATCAATATTTTCATTATCCCATCAATGGAGACACCAGTTGGTGTATGAGACTCCTTGTTTTTGGGACAAGGGACCACACAACAAAAAAGCTGTTTAAATATTTTACCATTTGGGTGAGACATTTAAATATTCTAGGATTTGGGTGGGACATTAGTTGGCTTTGAGCTGGAGTTTGGTAATTTTTATTTCGTAAAATATTAATTTAGTTATGTTTTAATGAAAGAAAGAAACAGATTTAGAGTTTAATAGTTGTAACTAGGAATTTAAATATTTTTAATCCCACCCAAAAAAATCAATATTTTCATTACCCCCCAATGGAGAGACCAATGGAGAGACCAATTGGTCTATGCGACCCCTTGTTTTTGGGACAATGGGGACACCAATTGGTCACCCACAGGTGTACATACCCTACCCCCTTTGGGTTTGGACATGTGAGACCCATTGTTACCCTACCCCCTTTGGGTTTGGACATGTGAGACCCCTTGTTTTTGGGACAAGGGACCCACGTGTACATACCCTACCACCCACGTGTACATGCCCTACCCCCTTTGGGTTTGAACATGTGACCTCTTAGGAAGAAACATATGCTCTTAACCATTAGGCCTAGTGAGGCTTGTAATGTTAAAGTGTTACAATTTGGATTTGTTTAAGTTATATGTTTTTAATCAATTTTGTTTAAAATTTGGTTAAAAAGATAGAAAAGTTTATTAATCAAAATCTTGGCCCAATAAGAATATTTAGAATGTTAGTTAGATTTATTCATTTAAAAATACAATTTAACAATAAAAAATGGTAATTTGATAAAAAAAATATGTAGTTAGGGGAAAAATCCAAATCATATAAAGTTTAGAATAAAATGGTTACATATATAAAAAACAATACACTTTATCATTTATTTATTATAAGGTTTGTGAAAATTAATTAGCCTTATTGTTTGTGAATTAATTGCTCGATGGAAAGTAGGCACATTTCGAAGTAATTTTGGTTATTTTTTTGGCATGTTGCAAAGATTGGCACAACATCTTAGGAGATAAGATGGACTCTCGGTTTCATATGTTGTCTACATTAAATTAAGTATAAGTGAAATTTTCAATAATTAAGGATTAATGGGCATCCTCATCATTTTACCCTTCTAACTTAGGAATGTTAGAAGGTAATTTAATTGGAACCGGTGGCCAAGTCAGATTGTGGCACACAAGGTTGTTCATGAGTTTTGATAAGTCTCACAAGTTTAAATTTGGCAGGAAGGGTAATCGAGGCCGACTCGAAGATTGATATTGCACAGTGTGGGGCGAGGAGGTGCCTGCACGAGCATATCCAAAAGAGAGTTTGGGATTTGCCCCAACCATGGGTTGTGAAGAACTAGAATTTTTTTGAAAGGGATTCCACCCAAAGGCCAAAGGATTACTCACATGAGGTGTGCTGTACTTCATTCGACTCATTCGAGTTGAAGCTGGAGTTGCAGATATAGGAGATGTGATTCCCCCACTGAAAAGTGAGAAAGGAGAGTTATCGAAAGGTGCGACCAACACTTAACTAGAAGTCTGAAAGGTGAAACTTGAAAAGGGGTTCGGGATTCTAGATGACACACTAGCATAAGTAGGCGAAGGACCTACATAACGAGCAGATGTAGGAATGTGTCCCCCATACCATGGAAAGACTTGGACAAATGAAGTGGAACCATTAGGAGCACTTTATGTGTTTTGAAATTACGGAGAAGAAGTAAAAGGTACACTAGGTATCCGAGTGACCACCATGCTAGATTGGCTAAAAGTGTTTAAGGGTGTTGATGGATTAGACACTCGGGCACTTGGAGACACGAGAGTTGATGAATTAAAGTTTAAGGACACTACTAGTGTAGTAGAGATACTTGACCTCAGTGCACTTAGGGGTTAAGGAGAGACTCCATTGACTAGCATGGCTGAAGTGGGGGTATGCATATCCCCAAGACCTTCTCTTGAGCTAGACATAACAAAACTCAAAGGAACACAAATACTAGGTGGACCGAACAGATGAACTTGAACTAAAACAAGATCTCTTAATTCGATTAGATGTTAATTGTAAATCCTTGTAAACTCTTCAGCTTAAAAATATTCAATTTCCACTAACAAAGGATCATGCTCAATATAAAAAAGTTTAGGTTCCCCTAGACTTTCACTAACTCCAATCAATTCAAAATAATTGTTTGTATCGAATCCCTTCCTTTGAGGTGGAAGTGGAGGCTCCACTGTTGAGAGCAGAGGAAGTTTTCGCAACCTTCAAGACCTATGGGGAGGTTGATCCTCCATAGGCAAAGATTTAAATCACACACCTAAAGGTTAGACCAGATCACAATGAGTCCATAGAGCAGAGTACTAAAAATATCCTAAGTATCACAAAAATAGGCAAGTAAAAGACACACGTTCGAAAGGAGAGTGTGAGATGATTATGGCCCAGAAAAAACCAGTGGAGATTGGAGAACAGTTACCTCGGGTCATGTGGTAAGTTTTCTTGGTGCAAGCGTTTGAATCACTAAACTTCCCTTCCAAATTGTTATTAGAGGTTTCCTCCCAAGTATTCCCTAGGTACAGTGGAAATAGCCTTCCACCATCACCTATGAAAGAATCGTAAAGTCTCGATACTAAGGCTACCAAGCTTACAACAAGACTTCGGCGGAATAGTCACAGGTATGACTCGTGTGCATGGGTAGGGTAACTAAGACAGAAATTCAAAAGGAATCGACACCTCACGGGGCCCAAGGTGGTAATAAAAAAACCCCCGTACCCACAAAATCCTCGTTTATCCTCCAACAAGGTATTGGAGGGGTATCTCCACAATTAAGTCCTTACATGACCTCATAATTAAATCGTGTGTTAGAGGAGATTTTCGGCTAATCTCTTGCAAACTTGGATTTATCTACAAGATAAGCCACTAAGTCTGAGTTTAAGAGATCCTAGATAGCTGAAGATGATCTAGTCTAAAATCCAAGCCTAAGCTAGTTGATGTAGACCCTAGAAAAAAATATTACTATTAATATATTTTAATTAATAGTGCTATTTTTTAAGTTTATTATTAATCAAGGTAGAGGAAGTGCAACTTGTGGTGTTATGACTCAACAGAAAGAAAAAATGATGTAAAAAATATCAAATACAAATGCTATTCAACATACTTTTTCTTTTTTCGAAACAAATGAAATTTGCTTAAGAACTTTGAAAAATAAAAGACTTCCTTTTTTTAACTTTTTATTTTTGAAAATAATCAAAAAACAAGAGTACAAAGAGCCTATCTGATACTCACAATGAAACTACAAATGTTTTTTTTAACTTTGGAAACCAAGTAGATAAAAAAGTTAACAAAAGTGAAAAGTTCGCACCACTACCAAAGAAATTAGAATTAGAAAAGCACACTAGAGAAGTGACTCAGGTCAAGAACCCACATAACCACTTACACTTCAACCAATAAATCCAAGAGGAAAGACCTAAATAAAATATTCCACACGTACTCAACATAAACCTTGCAAGACAAGTTATAGTGAAATGCACCTTGAAATAGATCAACACAAACCTAGGAAACAACCTTAAAGAAGTAGGCAAATGCCAAAAATGCTCAAAAAAGGGAAAACTCTAGAGCTTGGACACTATCCTACAGGAAATCACAACTGTTTAGTGGGAAACCCACGAGTCACTTGCAACTATTACTAAGGAAACCCAAGACTTCAATTAAGAACTCACGACTATCTACTGCGAAACCCGTGAGTCACTCGCGACTGTTACTAAGGAAACCCGTGACTTGAACTAAGAGCCCATCGCTATAACTACAACAACCTGTGAGTGGTTGTAAGTTTTTTCAAAATAAAAAAATTCAAAGACAAGGAATCCTAAAGGTCTAGAAGGACTCACTAAAGATGAGATAATTGCAAATCATGTTAGAAACAAAAGAGCAAAAAATGGACTAAAAAATTGATTGGAGAAGTCCCAACACAAACTAGAATCCCGAGTGGAGTCTCCACTTCTATTGTGAGGGATATCTACCTTATTACTTGGGGTCTTTGGGTCACAAACATACTAGGGTATGGCTTGCAGACATCAAGGATTATAGAAACATATATAAGAGAAATAGGGTTAGTGGAACACGTACCTTTTTACCAATAGTTGATCCAAGCTTTAACCTTCTTCCCCAAATGCTCATCAACATTTTGATATTCTATACCTGCAATAAAAATTAATGTTCCTCCATAGTATACCTTATTTTTATATAAAGAAACATGAATAAATTACAATTACATTTAAGAATAAATAATGATACATATCAAGATTCATAGAAACAATGACATGCACTAAGACAATATGGAAGAAAGAAACTCTTTATGAAGAAGTTCAGGAAAATTTACAACCTTGTATGAGACAAGCTCCTTTGCAGAACAAGAAATTAATTTGTCTTGATCCTCTCTCCAATGTATTTCTCTAGCATAACCTTGCTCTCCAAATTGATCCCCCTATCTTCTACCCCTCCCCTCTATTTATACTTCCTGGTGAGGAGAGGTTACGAGGCCTAAGATGGTTAGCATTTCGAACCCAAATGCCCCTAAACTAATAATTTTTTTATTTTTAAATTTGTCTTAGGGAACTTGTGGGTGTAAGTAAGGAAACTCGTGACTAGATCGCAAATTTTATGAAGGAAACTCGCAAGTGCAAATTTTTAGGGATAACTTATGGGTTTCATATAGGTTGACCGATGAGTGACACATGACTTGTCACAAGAAAATCTGCGAGTGCAAGAAAAAATCATTTATAAATATTGGTAATGATGAAGAAACAATTATGTATCAAGGATTCACTTCATCTATAATTTTTAAGATAACTCAATCAAAATTGTCCTTTTGTCTACCGACACATTTAGTGTCACTACTTGGATGGAGGTGTCATTTCATGGTATAACACTTCGAGACACATGGATCAGCCTCATGACATCCATTTTATGGCAACAGAGAGAATCCTCAACTTTGTACAAGGAACAAGAACACACGGGTTTCACTATGTTGCACAATCTAGCCTAGAGTTAGTTGATTTTATTGACTCTGATTGGGTAGGTGATAACATTGATAGAAAATCAACTTATAGATATGTGTTTATGCTTGTAGATGGACCAAGAAGCTGGTCAAGTAAGAATCAAAGCGCCACTGCACTTTCATCTACATAGGCAGAATACAGAGGAGTTGTGAATGGAGCTACTCAATGTTTGTGGTTGCATGGTATACTTGGAGAGTTTATGATCGAGTATGGGAATTCTATAGTTATCTATTATTACAAAAAAAAGTATCATTCAAATCTCAACTAATCCAGTGTTGAGGTAGTGAACCAAACAAATAGAGATCCATATGCACTACGTGAGAGGACTTGTGCATGATGTTAGAATTTGAATGTCACTTAGATATTCAAGCAGGTAGTTCTAATAATGTTTGCTTTAAATGGATAATGAAGATACAAACTGAACAAAAAAACCACATAGGAAACATATGAGTATTGCTCAGGAATTTATAGTATCATTCACAATAATTAAATCCAGTGTTACAATAATTTACATAGGAAAAGAATTCAAATCAATTAGGGATGGATTCGAATATATCCACTGGATGTGACTGTATCTAAGTGACCATCTAACTCACGGTGTCTAAATCAATATCGGAGTCCAATAGATAAACTCCCAAATTTCCAACAACTCAATCAATTAGTGATAGTAAGTTAACTCAGTGCAACTCAGTGTGGTAAGTGGGAAAAGGCACCTACTCCACATGCAGCCATGCATTAGCCATTCATAACTAGCACTAGCTAACTGATTGTGAACTAACTAAAAGTAACTCGGGGCTAACAAAGACTAACTAGTTCTAACTCCAACTAACTGAAGGAGGTTGGTGTTGGGACTCCCAGTGACTCCTAAAATGTAGGAATTGGTCTAGGAGGTGCCCAAACAGATGCATGCACATGCAGTAATTGGCAGTTAGCCTCTAGAAGTGTTCCCCATACTCTAGTAATTGGTACATGTGGACCCAATGGTACTAGTGGACCCAAATAATTAATTAAGGTTCCTAAGTTAGGCTAAATTAATCTAATAGACATTTTACCAAAGGGAGGATTAATAATCCTAACACCCCCCTGAATCCTAACTTGGATAACTGTGGGCCCTCGTAACAAGACCATAGGTCACCCAAATACAATATAAAATATAGTAAAAAATGTTACTTAATACAAATGAGGAAACAAGGAAAAAACTAATGGGAAACCCCCCCCTCAAAATAAGCAGAAATACACATTTTGAAAAAACTTGTAAAATTTGTTGTTGTTATCTGCAGCACTATGCAACAACAGTATCTTGGTTCTTCTATGCAAATGAACCCATGAATCCAAACACAGTTCTTTTGTCTGGAGGAATATTCCTCTTTGGAAGAAGAATAATGTACTCAAGTGAATCAGAAATATAAATAGTTGCACGGTGAAATTTGGACCCATGTAGAGAAACTAAAATCAAATAAAGAGAGAGAAAAAATTCTTGAGAATTCGAACCATGTGAGTAAAACCTAAGAATATGATATATTTCATCCTTGAACAAAAAACCGTGAGTGGTAAAATCAGCCCAAAGTGTTAGGAGCAAGTGTTCAGGCGGATGCAGAATGTCTTCCTCTTTACTAGTTCTGTGAGGGGATGAGAATGTGACCAAAGGTAGAGAAGCATTGGGACTGTGGAGAGTGAATTCTTGAGCTCCATAATATGATATTACTTCAAAAATAACCAATAATTCAAAAAATATAATATCAACAAACTCATAAGAGAGAACTAACATCGAATCCGCAACAACGAAACTTAAGGAGGCTTGCGGTGCTTGATTTGTCACACCAAAATTGATGAAACCTGTTACAAGCTATATTGTAAGCTCTTGAATGTTAAAACCTAAACCAAATATTATCATATCAGAAAATAAATCAGATCTAAATAGGCTCATATCAGATCCAATAATGGACCCATTCATGTGACGGTGATGTCTCCCATGTCACATGAAAATGTTCAATATGTTCAACAGGATTAGTCAACCTTGTATACTTTGGACGATTATTAAGCATATTTTCTCCAAATCAAACTTCCAACAGTCTTCCAACCTTGTATAGTTTGGTTTTTAGTCTACTTGTATGCGACTCACCATATTACAGGTGTATACTTGAATGAAAATTACATAGCTAACAACCAATAAGGTTATGTTATTTTCTCTTCAAAATTTCTCTGAAAAGACTCTAGGTTGGGTAAACCTTCATAGGTAGGTAGATCACATAGATTAGTACTTTCTTATCACACTGGTCTTGTAATTCTAGCATATATTTTCATCGATACTTCATGGAGTCGGTTCTACTAATTCTCCAACGCTTTGCTTGAATCTGATGAGAAGGAACTAACACTTTGTGAGATAAGATTTACATCGACTGTTAGATGCACATAATCACCCATCACCGAGGTATCTTGTATATATGGTCTAGATAACCATCTTGTCGTTCATTATTTACCTGCTTGACATACCTATGGCCTTCTATAGGATCAAGCAGTGCGACCACCCATAGCTCGTCATCCTCGAATGTTAAGCTCCTCTTCTTAAAATTGATAATAGTACATTTATTCATGCCCGAGTCGATCCCCAACAATGCAGGATACATATTAGTATCTTCAAAAATATCTATCCCTTTAAAATTTGCATATGTATTGGTTCCTTCTATCTTGACCGGAACTTGTGTCATTCAAACAATAGGCAACACCTTCGACTAATTGGCTAATCTTAGATGGACAGAACACCACAATAGTCTCAGCTTTCCCATACTTTCCCATGTTTATCTATTAAGGATGTTAACATCAGAACCCAAATCCAGAATAATATATTCCATGCCATAATTGCCTATCTGCACAGTCAAGATTGTGACCAGTTTTTAGTCTTTTCTAAATGTGGTTAACCCTCCTCTCTTGTCGCACATCTTCTTGAGGTTCTTATATTAAATTTGATAGTTTTGCTACAACATTTTTATCTATTATTATTGCAATACAAAATTAAATAATTCATTCAATTTACCAACATTTTCTATTTATTTCTTTCGAAATAGCTGCTCGAATATTTGAAGCATGCCAATATTGGTCCTTCACCTGGTACAAAATAGAAGTCGACACTTGATTCTCATCAACAAACTCATGTCGGGCATCCAAGAATACTTCTTTTTCCTTCTAAACATTGAACATAATCTTCTTCTGTTGTGATGGTTGCACTCTCAGTTGTTCATATACTAGGCTCTTGTTATTCTCCTGTCGCAACACATCCTTTTGTCACATCAACAATATTAGGTTCTCTCAATTTAGCAGAAATCTTTTATATATCTGAATTAGCATTCTGACACAGGTTCTAGTTACCTATTTTTCTAGCCTTCCACTTTGCAATCAACTGTCGACATTCTTCAACAATGTGATCCAGTGCTTTACAGTACAATCATGTCGACGTAGGATTAGTGTAATATTTAGATAAATCTACAGGTTATCTAGAATTATAATGAGTGACTTGGTTTCTTCCACGACGAAATCCTCATCCTGTAAAACGTCCACCTCCTCTAGGTTAAGGGTATTGTTCCTCTAGGTACTGCACTTAAGCATATTGAGCCTAAAGGTATTAGGCCTAGATAAATTGTGCCTGAACTCAGCATTCTTGTATCTATTTATCATTCTTCATGAGGTAGGTGTCAAGTATCTTCTCATGCATTAACTGATATGCTCTTCAATATTTCTCATCATGTCCTTCTTATGGACAAAATTTACAATATAGAATAGCTGGTGTGGTTACTGTTTTTTGTAAATATAGACATTCTTCCAACCAATTTCCTATGGTTTGAAAAATTCTACACCAAGGAATTCCTTATGTATTTATTGGATTCAATGCTCCAGATGCAAGTTAGTTCATGAAGGATGTTGGCATGGGGTTAGAGCACACAAGGTGTTGTACCACTAGCGACAGAAAGGGTGTCCAAAATGACAAAGGTTAGTCATGAAGGGTAAAGAAGATGACAAATAAGGATATTTTGGTTAATTTAGTTAGTGATTGGTCAAGTGGACCATTTTGTAACAACCAAGTGATCCTATAAGTAGAATTAGGATTGTGAATCTTAGATAAGGAAATTTTCTTTTGATGACTCTTATGAATTGTATCTTAGAGATCAAAATTTTGACATATTTTGGGTTGTAATGTCTCGCACCTGCGGATGTTGTTGTGTCTGAGGATTTTTTTGGTACGGATTCTGTTTTTATAGCCTCTTTTTGGCACTATTGGTTTGGAATTTTGTTGATATGCAATGTATCAGATAATTTAATAAGGAATGATGAATGGTTGTGCTATCTTTGGGTTTTTATCTTATATTGTTATGTGAATGATGTGAATTACTGCAGTACTTACTATTTTAATGTATGTTAATATCTATGTCGATCTGATCATGTGTTAATGCGAATAAGGATTATAATGATATGTAGAATTGGTTAATGGTGCATTTGCATTGTATCTTGTTATGATCTTAGATCTCCGGGTGATGTTGCGATTGCATATGAGATAATGTGCATCATCTTCCTACTGTGGAAACATGGTTCCTGCAGCCCTCCCTCATACATGTCATGTGAGACTGCACCTACCCTGCGGTTGTTGCTATAAAGGGTAAACCATTTTCACGTCGATGTTTAGGGAGTCTTTGTAGATGATTTTTGACAGTATTGCGAAGTGAACCCCTGTCAAAAAAACCATGTCAACAATGGTTTTGTTTTCGGGACCATAGTGTAAAAAATGAGACAACATGATTTGGCATCCAACGAAGCCATAAGTCCAAGATTGGTTTGATAAGAAGGCCCAAGAGTTTGCAGAAGAAGAGAACTAGAAATTGAGATGGTTGGGAAAGTATATCTACTCTAATATTCACAAAATATTCTTCTCTGAATTTTCGATAGTACTCTAAGAATGGTCAGCGCAACTCACTTTTCAGAAGAAGAATTTCCATGGATGAGAGACTAAATAGCATACTCTGGAACTGATCCAACAATTGCGTAAGGTGAACAACAAAGCTTCAAGGCTGTCGATGTGTGGAAAGACATCAGTTTGGAAGGGTACATTACTGAGTTTGTTGTCAATACTACTAGATCTTACAATGATGCAAGAACGAGATTTTTTAAGGGACCAAGGGGAATATTTTTGTTGTGGATAAAGATGCTCATCTGTGAAAAGGGGATATTAAAGATAAATTCTTACAAGTAAATACCCGGTGTGCGGAGGATTTGGGTACTGCAAAGATAAAGTCTTGATGGAATGATATGGGGTAGATGGATGGTGTTAACACTATTTTGTTTTTGCTGAAGTTTTCATTATTGCCGTATAAATTTCAAAGTTTCATTGGTGATTTAGGAGTTGCAAGGTTTTGCTCTTTTGAATAATAGGTGGAATTTTCATGTTTGGTAAGATAAAAGGTTCTAAAGGTGTTTGGAGCAAAAACAAGTGAATTTTTACAAATGGAAATTTTTTATGTATTTTGGATAAACTTTGCAAAATTAGTTCTATAATAAAACATGACTTAATATTTTGGGGCTAAAGCATATTTTATAAAAAATAAAATCAAAGGTTATTTTTATAAAATCTATATTGGGCTAAGATTTATATTATTTGTTAAATTTAAGTGCCAAAGGTTTATTTTTGGGAAAGTGTATGAAATGGCCTTAAATTTATTTCATATAAAAAGAAAAAAGGATATTGACACTAGGCCAATCTTAGAGCTCAACACCAAGGGCTACCAATTAGAGCTCTCCCTCAAATCCAAACATCAATTCGTATGGGGGCCACCCATTCACAATATCAAACTCCACCATCAAAGTCCAAGTGCCGAAGTTCACAAAGAGTAATATATCATTTGTTCCTTGATATAAGCTAAAACAACTAGCATATATAAACAAATTTATGCTTTATCATCCTATGCATATGGATATTAATACAAAAGTGCTTTAATACACACACACACACACACACACAAGTTGTAAAACACAATGCGAATTCCCAGATGTAGTGAATAATGTTTTAATGACATTAACTCGATAGGATTGCCATATGGGTTATGGGGGTTTGCATACAGACTGGGAATTATTTATAAGGGAGAATCTCTTCAACAAAGAGGTTATGGTAGGAATTTTTAGAAATTTCCCAAGAGGTCGTGAGTGATGAGTGATTTTTCCAAAGTGGATTCTCATGTCACATAGATAAAAAAAAAACAACAGCCATCTACAATTTCTAAGGAAACATTAACTTCTTGAAGATGTGTTTTATGTGTAAAATTTTTATAGCTTAAGATGAAGATGAAACGTGGTAGCAATGCAAAAATTTCATTGATAACGAAACAAATATTGATTAGTCTCATCATGAACTAGCGCTGGTACTGAAAGAAGGGTTGAGACGACGCCAAGAGCTAGATGCATAAATCCTGATGAGGTGTTTTGTAAGTAAAATTATGGCACCAACAGTCATGACATGATGAAAAAGAGAACAAAACTTAATATATGTGACGGCTGT
>LPNX010725579.1:164744-216716 GCA_001517045.1 Pseudotsuga menziesii
TCTATGGGGAGAAGTGACATATGATGAGGTTCTTTAAGCTGGTGCAGAACCACTGCAACATAGGGGAGGTGAGCTCGAAGGTTCTGGAAAATAGGTTCGTGGAATTCCAAATTTAGCACAGCTTCGGGACATGCCTTCAGTATTTTTGAAAATGGATTCTAAATGATATAAGCAACAAGGATCAATGACATAGGTGAAACCATCCAACATACAACCGCTCAGAATCATTTCGCAATGGGAACATGCACAAGATAACTAATTTTCAAGAGTTGTGAAATTTGGTACACATGGCAAAGTCAAATGGTGGATATTCGAGTAGATGTTTGATCAACCCCCTAGAAAGATTTAACAATGAGAAAGTAGCGGTGGTTTAATTCCCCACATCTCACTGAAATTTTATATGGGAAGGCAATTTGATACACGTGTTGATGTAGCATTAACTTAGCAAACCGATGGACGCTCATAATTTATTCTGTTGGGTGAAAGTGTCTTATGTTTTATGATTAAAATTTGAGTTGAATTTTTGCGCAGGAGAAAATGTCATGGGCAAGGTTATGTGGGAAAATATGCCCAGGTTTAAATGAATTCTAGTGCCCGTTTTATTCATTCTGCAGATGGGAATCCCCTCAATAGCTAAAAAATACAACAAATCCATTGTTTATGGCATTGGAATAAAACATTCACAAATCATTAATTCAATCTCTTGCTTGTATTGATTTATGAATGGTCTATGAAATAATGTGGAGCATATGGAAAGAAATTTTTTGAAGGCTTAGGCAATTCATTTGTGGATAGATCAACAAATATTTTGTTTTAGTATATGCATTCGCCAACAAATCATCACTACTTCAAGCATTTAGTTCACAAGGTATGAGGTACCAGACATGATGCAAATGTTCCTACTGAAGCTATCATATTTTCAAGCATTCAAAACCTTTATCAGCAAGTGTGTCAGATTCAACATCAAGAACAACAAACATAGTATCAGATATTAGTTGTAGCAACCAGGGATATTTTTGATGAAAATGATTGTTTTAGTCATTAATCTCAAAGAGTTGTTTTCTCCAAAAAGCAGGAATTTTCAAATACCGAGAGAGATTTTTATTCAAAATGGGACAATTTACAATAAACTCTCTGAGTTTTAACATAGGTGCTATAGTTTCAGAGAATCAAAGTCATCTTTACAGGTCAGTTTTTAGAAATGTAAAAATACTATGTAAGTCATCAACCTCAAAAGACGATTACGATGCGCTGGAGGAGAATTAGAGAAAATGAAGACATGGGTTTTATTAGAGAAAATTTGGGGTCTTAAATGGGCCTCGTAAGGAAAATAATAGAAAAATCCACATCACACTACAAATATGCCATGTCAGATTAAATCTAATGAAAATATTATGAAAGTCAACCTAAATCGTCTCATTAATGGTAGTTGACAACTATATTGAGTTAATGCAGAGTTAACAGATATTGGTTAAAAATATTAATAAAATATTTAGATTCTTGTGCACACATAATAAATGATAGGAAACTTTTGAATTTTATATTAGTATTTTTTTAAATGAATAGACCACTACTTTTTATATATTTAATAAATGTAAAACTCAAATATATTCATTTATAATGAAAAATATAATTATAATAGTATTAAAAAAATAAAAAATGACTATTAGTTTTTAATATAAATTTTATATTAATTCATATAAAAAATATTACATCAAATAAAATAATAATAAAAAAATAAACTATGTATATTCATATTATTTTTTATATTAAAATAAAAAAAATTGTGGTTTAATGGGTAGGTAGGTAGGAGAGAAACAAAAGTAAAATCAAATTTTATTATAATTTCACTAACATTAAAAATAGTTTTTATTTTTTATTTTGTTAGTATTTAAATGTTTTATTTATTTTTGGATGTAATAATTAAATATATTTATTTTTGGATGTAATAATTAAATATATTTATTTTTTAAATATTATTTAATAATATTAAAAATACTAAATATCTTTTATTTAGTATTTCAAGATAAGTCTATTTAAAATTAAATATTATTTAGTTTTCTTTTTAAAAAATTGATTAATAAATGTTTTTAGTATTTCAAAATGCTTCCACTACAATTTTAATTAATGCTAAGGTTATGTTTTAGAGGAGTTGGAAGTAGTAATCAAATAAAATATTCTACATTTATTAGTTAAAGTTTATTTATCTTATTTCGAGGTGATCTTTTCAAGAACTTAACCAAGGTGAGGTTGATATGGAGTTAGCTATTGTCAAATAAAAATACGACACATAAGCATTATGTGTCCAACTCAACCATAATGATTGACCAAAGATATTGAAATTCTATTGGTTTAAAAATTCAACTCAATCTAGCTCATCCATGGCACGGTTTTTTACAAGGCCCATTTTAGACCCCAAATTTCCTCTAATGTGTTGGGAACATGGTCAATTCCAAAAATCTCACTCATATTTCACACAAATTTCACCATTTGAAATATGCAGGTGGGTATTTGAGGCATATTTTTGAGGAGTCTGCATCCTCAAATGAAGGAAATTGGTTGTAACTATTTCTATTTTTAGAGTTTAGTTAGATTTCGAATTTAAGAGTGGTCGATGTAGTTGTTAGCTATATGTTCAGATGTATTTGATAGATCTAGGGTTGTATTTCCAAAAGAATAGAGGCTCTTCATTGTAATGGCTTCATTTTGAGTAGATGAATAAAATCACAGAGATGGAAGGTTGAAGTTTCTATGGAAGAGATTTCTTGTGCCATCACTGTCCTTAGTAAGTAATATTATTATGTGATAGTTTATTGTGTCTCCTCACTCCATTCTGTATTTGATTCATGTTTAACCAGTAGTTTTATGGGCTAGAATTCATCTTCCATGCTCTAGGTCCATTGTTTCAAGTATTCTCAAACAATTTTTTGCTAAAGTTTTACATAACTCACCCTACATAGGTGTTCTATTTGATGAAATATCTCCTTTTCTTTCTAATCAACCTGCAAATGTCTCAAGACTGAGGAAATGGTGTCTACCTTGCCTCTATCCATGAACCTTTCAAACTCCTACCTCTTGCAACCTAACTCAGATTTGATTGTTGACTCCATTGCCCAATGGTTTCTCTCATGTCTGTTTGACCAAATTTTCAAAAACAAGCTTGTCTTATCAGAAATCTAACCTTCTAACGATCTTTGAATGAATATATTTAGTGTGAAAACTTGTAAATAGTGAGAGATACCTCTTTGCTTGTATTGGGACATAAATAAAATCTAAAGTGGTTATGGTGTTACCTCAGAGTTTCCTTTGCACAACCCAAGGAAAATATGAGTGCTAACAAATTGGCACCATTGTCGGAGAATGAGGGTTGAAACTTCCCTAGGTATGAACAACAATGTTTCATATTTGATTGTTGATGGTGAACAATAGTCAAACATCAAGAAGGTTGTACATCTTTCACCTGGTGACTCCATCTTAAAAGAATCCAGTTTTCAGAATTTCCTATGGTGAGTCCACTCTCAAAAGGTTGCAAACTTTGAATAGTTGATCCGGTTTCTTCATTAGTAAACATCAGTTCTTTATATGCAAGGTATGCTCCTTTGAATCATGCTCATATTCCCAGTTTTCCAAATCACATACCTAATGTAGATTGGAAAACATGCCTTCCAAAATTCAAAAATCAAAAGAGTGATGATGCTTCCCTTCATTTGGTTAGATTTCATATGCATATAAATAATTTGGGAGTTACATTGCATGAGGATTATTTAATGAAAATTTTCATGGTCAGTTTCGAAGGAGATGCAAGGTCATGGTATGAGGGATTACCATCAAAAAATTTATGTTCCCTTACCACTTTTCATATAGTATTTCATGAACATTTTAAACACCAATACCCTTTCTTGTCGCCGGTTCAAGATTGTTGCATGCATGTTAAAGGTTTCATTGAATATTTGGAAAACATGTATGGTGATGAAGAAAACATGAGCTTATGGATGAAGAGATTTAGAAATTTTACATGAGAACCCATTTCAGAAAAAAAAAATACAAAACATCTTCCTTGTCATTCGAGAAAATTCCCAACATTTGATAATGTCTTCCTTGACTGAAAGTGACATAAGCCAAAACCATGATTCAATCAGCTAAATTTCTTTTTCTGAAATAGATGACAATTTGCAGCATTCTTGCAATATTTGTGTGACCAAGAAGGAAGTTGGGACTATTAATCTAATTTTTCCTCATATCATTCAACTTCGTAAATTTTGTTACAAGAAGAGGCTACTCATTTCCAATCAGAAAATTCCATTTTGCAGCAGCAACTTCTTCAAAGTTCTAATATTTATGTGGGTGATTACATAAAAAATTCTAATTCTAGAAATTTTCAGTCTTATAGTCCTTCCACATGTTTATTTTCTAAAATTGAAAGAAAGGAGGAATTGGATTTTGAAATAATGGTTGAAGAAAGACATTTGCGTGTCGATCAAATTCAAATTTCTCATGAATATTTACATGAACATACAAAGATCTTTTTGGAAATGGATAATGAAAAGAATGAGAAACATTGAAATAAGTCCTAACATATAGAAAAACCAGTAGTTTGCGATGAGGAATTGAATCACAAAGAAAAGGAGCAAGGTTCTCAAATTGATGTCACTTTGTTTTTCAAATTCATAAATTTTTTGTCAAGAAGAAATATTTTTGTTTGATTCTATTGAAAAACAAAATGATATTTCTTTTGAAATGCATGAGAAGAATGAAGATGGAAATTCAGAAATTCTGGACGAAGTTGAAGATGTCCCATTTGAAAGTTGTCATGAGCATTCCTTGCATGGTTCTTTTGAGGATCAGTTTGATAGTGTACAAGAGGATTACAGTTGGAGCATCCTTCTCGTGGTAAGAAAATGACAGAGTATGCTGAAGGTTGTCATATTTTTTATGATCCAGTGGTTGAATACATGGATAGTTTTTTTAGTTGGTGTAATGAGTTAATTTTTCACAAAAAATATCAAGTCCTTTGTCATAACTTGTTACCATTACATTATTTAGGTGTGATTTTAATCCAGCATGATGAGGAAGTCTATTTATTGGATAAGTTGCTTGGTTGGCTTCATTGGAAGTCATATTTTACTTGACTGGGAATTTGTGTTTGGTAAAGTAGGGTAGGTAGGTGTGAATAAGATCGACATTGCAAGCATTTATTTCAACAATTTTTCAGTTTGATTTCAACATTAGTTTCAAGTTCATATTTGTAGCTAGAGTTTTTTTTAGTCTTCAGAAGATAGATGGGTGATAGGTTACAGTTTATAGGTGACAAGTTACAAGTTACAGTTTGGGATTTGTTTGCAGGACGGTTTTGTGGATGGTTACAGGTCATAATAGGTTGAGAATTTCAGAAAAGGATTGGGAGCATCCCACTGGATCAGGCACTTGGTCTACGAAGTTCTTTGCTACCTCGTAGGGAGGATAACAACCCCAACTGGAGCGAGTTGTTAGCACTGGTTTTTTTGGTTGAAGTTTGCATTATCAACATATAAATTTCAAAGTGTCATTGGTGATCCAATAGTTGCAAGGTTTTTCTTGGTTGAATAATGCATGGAATTTTCATGTTTGGTAAGAACAAAGGTTCTAAAGGTGTTTAGAGCAAAAATAAAGTGAATTTTTAGAAATGGAAAAAAGTTATCTATTTTAGATAAAGTTTGCAAAATTAGTCCTATAATAAAATATGGCTTTATATTTTGGGGCTAAAGCATATTTTATAAAAAAATAAAATCAAAGGATGATTTTATATATTGGGCCAAGATTTATATTATCTATTAAATTTATATTATCTATTAAATTTAAGTGCCGAAATGCCGAAAAAGATATTGGCACTAGGATAAAAATTAGAGCTCGACCTCAAATTCAAACATAAAGTCGTATGGGGGCCACCCATTCACAATATCAAACTCCGCCATCAAAGTCCAAGCGTAAAAGTTCACAAAGAGTATTATATCATTTGTTACTTGATATAAGGTAAAAAAAGTAGCGCATACAAACAAATTTATGCTTTATCATCCTATGCATGTGGGATATTAATAAAAAAGTGTTTAAAAAAAATATACATATACACAAGGTGTAAAACACAATGCAAATTCCCATATGTAGTGAATAGTGTTTTAATGAGATTATCATGGATAAGGATGACCATATGGGTTATGGGGGGTTTGCATATAAACTATGCATTATTTATAAGGGAGAAGCTCTTCAACAAAGAGGTTACGCTGGGCATTTTTAGACATTTTCCAAGAGGTCGTGAGTGATGAGTGACTTTGCCAAACTGAACTCTCATGTCAGCTTTTCAATTAATCTTCAGATGTAGATACAGATATGACACAAACTTATAGCGTTTTTGTTACAGTCTTATAGCACGAAGCCAAACTGCAGAGCGTACTTTGCTTTACAGACTCAAACTTTATAGATACTTAAGAGTCTCTGGTGCAAATTTATAGCACGAAGCCAAGTTGCAAAGCATAACACCCTTTTTATAGGTACGCAATACTTATTATAGACGTGAATAATAAACACATCATTTTCTGATGCAATCTTTTAGCACGAATCCAAGTTGTAGAGCATACTATTCTTACAGACTCTAGACTCAACTTGCAGAGCGACTTTGAAAACTCTCCAAAATGCTATGAATCAAATGAACCCTAAGGGTCTTATTTATACAATCTCCAGTCGGTAGTTCGGTGGGCATCGACTGACATTATTAGGTCAATCGGTAAAACGGTGACTAATGAATTACACCTATAAGTCATAAATCATCAACCGGGGTGACATGTGGGGACAACCATAGTCATTATCTCGTCCCTTCCTCAGTCAGTGACATATGGGGACCCGGTATCAAACTTATGGCAGACCGCACTAACAAAAGCAGAATACAAAGTGGAGCAACTGGCCCATGACAGTCCTAATCTAAAGAATATTACACATTGAAGCAATTATCTGGCCCATGACAGAAACAATGTGGGGCAAAACTGGCCCACTCAGTCTTTATTCGGCTCGGCCCACCATAGATTTCCATCAATCCCAAGGATCTCGTCCTTGAAAGCATATACACTTGATACCTCTACCGAGATCTACTCCTCCACAAGTACAATCCTAGTTGTCATCATCTAAGTCATAGTAGTACTGGGAATATTCAAGATATGGAGGACCCTCAAATGTGGATGGTGGATATAACATCGGACCAAAGCACTGTTCAATATCCAATCCATGGAAGATAAGATTTGGATTATACATAAACTCACAACGTAACTTTGACTCAACTCTAAAGCTAAGTGGAATCTTTCTAGTGATGATCTTTGAATCAACCTTTTCGCCCTGAACAGTTCTTCTGATAAACTTCTGTGAAGTATACAGAGTATGGTCTAATGGCCTGTATTTACCACCATCAAAATGCAGCATGAACTTAAACCATTGATGTTCTTGATCTGCGACTTCCATGTCTGCTTTCATGTGCAAAATAAAATTTGCACACCTATTCTCCCAATCAACTCTTGGACAGAACTTGTCTAAGAGGATCTCTGTCCACCCTGACCAGGTGGTATTGTGACGCAGGTTTGCAGGATCTGCACAAATGACAATTTTATTTTCTTCCCTGCAAAACTGAAGTATGAGATTATATGATGTCCATGTTAAATGGCCATCTCCAATGTCAACATACCATAATTGGTCTTGTTCTTCATAATCAACCCATACTTCCCTGCATTCCATGAGTTTTACCCTGGCATCTTTAAAACTGGTAAAAACTTCTTGTTCCCAGCGTTCCATTATTTCAATCCTTAGAGGAGAAGATTGAATCTTCTTGATTAATGTCAGTTCCAAGAATCTCTCATCTTCATTCCTGGATGCGTATTCTAGCAACTAGGTGTGAACATCTTCTGGAAATGAGGTGTCCCATGGGAGGAGGAACAACCCTTCTTTTTCTTTTACCTCAGGTTCAGTAACTGGAGCTTTGCCTTTATCATCATTGGTTTGCCCTGCCCTAGAAATTAATGCTCCTGCTGAGAACATACTTAAGGAAGGGGTGCTGCTTTGCTCCCTGGTGAGCATATCACCAAGACAATTTAGATACCCTGGTTTATATACAATATCAAAATCAAAATTACTTAACCAAATAAACCATTTAAGTATCCAACTATTATTTTCTGCCATTAAATTCTCATTTCTAAATATTCCAGGCATTATCTTCAAATCTTTCCTAGCAATAAACTTTACAGGCTTAAGGAACATAATGAAGTGATTCACAGTCTTCTTGACTACAAGGATTTCCTTATGGATCGAAGGATAGTTTAGTTCTACATCTTTAAAAGAACCAGAGCCATATCCGCAAATATGTTCTTTGCCATTGATTGATTCTAGCAATACTCCACCCCATGCTGATGAAGATGCATTAGTTTCAATGATCATTTGAGCACTGCCTGTTGGAAAAGAGAGAGGAGGCAGATCTAGGACTTTCTGCTTGATCTGTTGTACTGCCTTTGTCATTTCTGATGTCCATTGCTTGGGATTCTTCTTTAAGCATTGCTGCAATAATAGGATATCAGAATCTTGACCTTTGTAGAAAGGATGAATATAGTTGAGGCTTCCCAGAAACCTCTAGAGTTGGGTCTTATCCAGAATATGATCTAGAAACTTGCTGAAGACTTGGAGAACATGATTCTGTAGTATAAATTGTCCTTTCTGAAGTTTGAAACCAAGAAATTCAATCTCAGTTTTACCGATATCCATATTGCTCTTTGAGAGCACTAACCCATGTTTGAAGCACAATTCATAGAATGACTATAAATGTTTCAGATGTTCCTGCAAACTTTTCGAACAGATCAGTATGTCATCTATGAATACCAATGCCCAGATTTTGTCTCTGAAAATGTCTTCCATCCGCTTCTGGAACTCCAAAGGAGAATTATTGATACCGAACGACAATACTTTCCACTGGTATTGTCCGTAAGGGACAATGAATGCCGTCTTATAATTATCTTCAGCTTTTATTCCTATTTGGTAAAAACAAGACTTCAAGTTGAACTTGCTGAAGATAACGTAGCCTGCAATTCTTTGCAGTATACTAGCTTTGTCAGGCAGAGGATACCTAACTTTTTGTAGGGCTGCATTCAGGGGCTTATAGTTGACAACTAGCCTCGGCTTTCCTCTTTTGATCTTAGAATGCTTGTTGACCACAAATGCACAACAATCCCAGGGACTCTTTGAAGTCTCTATCAAACCTTTGTTCAAAAGGTATTTGATTTCATTTTCACAGAACTCTCTCTCAGAGGGAGACATGAGTATGGAAGAGGCTTTCATCGGCTTTACTTTCTACTGCTGGTCAAGTGGGAGAGACACAAAGTAATTCTCTTGCTTCCAAAAAGCATTCAAATTCTCAGCACAACAATCTTTCTTTATCTTCTCAGAGATTTCTGCTGGCATATTTTCTCCATGGATATCTGAGAACTCTTTACATCGATCCATATTTGAAAGTTGGGCTGGATTAGGCTTACTAACTAAATTATGTACAAGGGCTTGACATTTATGAGAAGCATTAAAAGAAATAGGAAGACTGATAGACTGGTTATTTAATATACATGTAAAATTCATCTTCTTTGTATCTACAGAGTTAGGATTAACTCTATGCAAAAATTCTGATCCTAAAATACAATCTTCAGAAATACTATCTAGCTTGTACAAGGTTAGCTTATCTTCGACTCCTTTAAACTATACAAGAAACAATTCGGGTTTAGCAGTAAGGGAAACTGGAGTACCTTCTATTGCAGATCCACTATCAGAGGTACTTACCCAGTAAATGGGAGAGCCGAACTCTTAGCCAGGTTTACTTAGAAACCTGAGTCTATCATGCAGTCGAGTGTATATGACTTAAATTCTTCAGGCTGAAACTGGACTTGAACAAAAACCTTCAGACCTGTAAGCATTCAAAGCTTAGGGTCAGGGTCAAGAGAAATACTTATTCCTTTAGGGCTTTCACTTTGCATCGCCCTATCAAAATGTTTGTTGAGTTCTTCATTTGAGGATTGATCTTTTTCTGCTTGTATGATCTTTATCATGCATCTCACGTCATCAACTTCTGTGCAAAGCTGTTTTATCTGCTGTTGTTTCTCCCTGATCTGTAGTCGCAACATCTGCTCTTTATCAGTACTGTAACTCTATCGATCTTCATGGCCATCTGTATAGCCTTTATACAATTCAATAGGATTATAGAGTAGAGGAGATGACGATATAATCTTCTGCTTTCCTTTGTCTTGCTCAAGTTGCCTGAGCAGTTGCTTCTTTTCATCTTTCAGTGCTGCACGTAGCTGATACTGAAATGGCTGGGTTATAGAGAGTTGCAGGTCTATTGCTGCAAGTCTTTTTTCGATCTCCTGAGTCTTGCTTATAGAGAACATATTCAGAGAAAAGTCAAACTCAGGTGGCTCGAACCCCCCTAAATTTGGGCCATCTTCCGAATCAGATGAGGAGGAAGAAGGAAAATTTTTATCTAGAGCAGTAGGATGATCAAAATCTGAAAGAGAGGTATCAAATTCACCAGATTCATTATCAGAAGGAAGAAACAGAACTTCACCGGAAGGCTGTTCATCGGCCTTCGGAAGAGACCACCAGTGTGGATCCAGCTGATCACAAAAAGCAGCAAGCTTGGGATTTAATTTCTTCTTAGGGCACTTATTTTCCCAATGGCCTTTTAATCCACATAGGAAACAAACTTCTTTATCTGATCGATGGGAACGGCGCTTGATGAATTTCCTAGACTGATAAGGCTTGGAGTAGTGAGGTTTCCTGTACCTCTGCTTCTGTCAAAACTTTAAGGGTTTGTCCAGATTGTGATATTGCGGCTGACTAGTATAAAACCCTTTCTTCTTATTCTTGTGTTGGCATTTACAGGAATACTGTAAATGTCCACGAGCATGCGCACCACATCCGCATTCAGGTAACTTTGCTACATTCTTGTAGAATGACGGGGAAAACATGGACTGGTGTCGCTTGAAATCTTTATTTACTCTCTTCTCAAGGCAGTGTTCTTGCCAGGTCTCTATGATATGATTATGCAACTGAGCAAGATATAGACCTTTATAATTAATGTTTTTATCCTTCATGTATTTTTCCACAGCATCTGGAACATGACCCAGAAAACTGCGAAGATAATTCTTAATATAAGCAGGGTCACTAGATTTTCCTAAGTAGATGAGTAATCTCTGCATATAGCAGAAATATGCTTCAGCTTGTGACAAGTCACAAAGACGAGCGGAAATATAGAGTGAATCCATATGATCGGATTCATCATGGTCATCAGCTCCATGAAATTCTTTTCCCAAATCCTGAAGGATCTGTTGATCCGCATCATCAGCATTTAACATTTCATTACGGGATTCTTGGGGAAGCCATCTCCACCATTCATTTGCTAAGCCTGATAGACCAGCAACAATTTGCGCTCCCAATTGTTGTCCAGTAAGAGAACTATCTTGCATTCTCTTATACAAAGACCAATGAAACAACAATGTAATGGCATCCTTAATTTCTTCTCGGGACTGACACTGAATATTCAGTACAGGTTGTTCGGGCATTGTAGAGATTAAACTATTGATAGAATTGACACCAAAGTTTGAACTAAGCTTGGGAGCTTTGGAGGCATCTGGCATTTCTATATCAAAATTATTCCTTGGTGGGATATTTGAGTTGGAAGATTCAGCATGTGCATGAGATGCAAGCATGTTCAATTATTTCAGCTCTAGGGCTGGTTTGAAGGACCTGAAATGTACTATCCATTCTTGGACTTCTTCAAAGTCCGCTTCATCTTGGCCAAAGTTAAATTCTAGCCTATTGTCTTCTTCTTCATTTGGAACACTGAACATACCAAATGACCAGCTACGTTCTAATTTCTTTTTTGTATCTTTATTGGAATGTCCTTTTGAGGCTAAGGAAAAGGATGATGGATTAAGTCCAGTAACCCTTTGCTTCAACTTCTTCGTTTGGCCCAACAACTCTTCAAGTTGCACCAAACTTTTTTCTATCTTGTCTGTATCTTTTGCTATAGCTTCTTTTATTTCTTCAGCATCAGTTAGGAGATGGTTTAGCAATCCTAACTTTGTATCTACCACAGCTACCTTTTCTTTTTCATCTAAGACAGAGCTTTTAATCTCTAAGAGATCTCGAGCCATGTCATCCAGATTTTGAGCAGTTAACTTATTCTGCATATTCCCCCAATTTGCTAACTTAGTCTCATCTGAGACTGATTCATCTCGGCCAGAAGATCTATAAGGGAGAAATTCTTTCTTTACTGAGCCATCTGCAAAATATTGTCTAAATGGAACTTCAGGAAAATTCCTACCAGGGAAGTAAGATTTGCGTCCCTGTGAAACTGCTTCATAAGACTCATTCTGTCTGGGAAGTGTGAACATTCCTAGACTTGGGGTCTTCTTGTGGTGTTTTAGCTTCTGAAGAATCTTGCGACATGTAGGACAATATTTATGTTTCCCCCTATTCCTTGAGTCATATAGACCAATGTATGAGGTTGTTGGGGACTGAGATACAACAAAAGAATGTTTATTTATTCTTCTATCAGAGGATGTAGAAGAAATGCAGGAAGATCTTATTAAAGGAGAAGAAAATGTCAGGGGAGGGGTTGAATCTGGGATTTGGAATGAGCTTGTCTGTTTGTCAAAAGTGAGAGGTTTATTTATGATGGAATTTTGCATATACTCAACATTCCTTAGCTCTTTATATTTAACTTCCCATCACTGAGGGTAAGTTATACCAGTCCAATCAAAGGTAACTGGTTAATCTTGTTTGGATTTATCCTTTTCCACCACGCTATACAAGCGCGAACTCTCATGGACCTTGGAGCGGAGAGGAGGTAAGGTATCATTACCGAACCGAACAGAGACAACACTTTTCAACTAGATAATCTTGGATCCAGACATCATTTGAAAACCTTGCCGAAGAATATAAGCTTTAAGAAGGTTATAAATATGTGGGTCATCAAGACTCACAAAATACTTAGGAAAGATGGTGTCAAAGGCAGGACCTTCATGGAGAGGGGTGGTAAAGCCACCAATCATAGCATCAGAGAAATTACGGTGTCAGGTATCAACTGCGACACATAAAGAGGATACAGAAAGGTATGGCTTGACTAAGGGACCAAGGCCTAATTTGATAGCTCCTAAGTGGGCGTACTTATAGCCAGCTTTGATAGCCCAATCAATCTAGTTTTTATCTAACAAATTTATATGAACTGGTTCTTCAGAATCACTAAAGGAAATATCAAGGGAAGACACTTTTATCTGTGTAGCGGATTTATATTGCCACCACTTAAACATCTGAAGGAAGTATAGTCGGAAGCTTCCAATCTTGAGGTGGATGATTATCTTGAATATGGATTATTGAGGAATCATAGGTAGAACAATCATTTGCGAAAGATGAATGTCTCTCTGCAAGAGAAACTTCTTCATTGTCATTCTGTTCACAGTCTAGGCTTAGGTGAGGAATAGTGTCCATAGACGGGTCCATTTGTAAGGGATTCAGACTCACTTTGGTCTAACAACAATAGGGATTTACTTCACCTTCACTCAATGGCTGCTACCCTTCTAAAAGACCACTTAAAATCCCAAAGATGTCAACTATTTACTCAACAATCATTTCCATTGCCTACAGGAGCACCATTACAAGCTAGAACAATTATAAACAGAACTGGATGCAGAAATTCTAACACAGAGGAAACTTACAATAACTGTAACAATGATTAAAGCTAACTGCTGGCTCTGATACCAACTACGCCAAGAATCGAGCAGTCACTACTTCGATTCCACTTTAGTTCAATGAATCCAATGAATGCAACAGTTTTTCAATTAATCTTCAGATGTAGATACAGATATGACACAAACGTATAGCGTTTCTGTTGCAGTCTTATAGCATGAAGCCAAGCTACAGAGCATACTTTGCTTTACAGACTCAAACTTTATAGATACTTAAGAGTCTCTGGTGCAAACTTATAGCATGAAGCCAAGTTGCAGAGCATAACACCATTTTTACAGACGCAATACTTATTACAGACACGAATAATAAACACATGAGTTTCTGATGCAATATTTTAGCACGAAGCCAAGTTGTAGAGCATACTACTCTTACAGACTCTAGACTCAACTTGCAGAGCGACTTTGAAAACTCTCCAAAATGCTATGAATCAAATGAACCCTGAGGGTCTTATTTATACAATCTCCAGCCGGTAGTCCAGTGGGCATTGACTCACAGTATTAGGTCAATCGGTAAAACGGTGTTTTGCAATTTCTGAGGAAACATTAACTTCTTGAAGATGTGGTTTATGTGTAGAATTTTTATAGCTTAAGATGAAGATCAAACATGGAAACAATGAAAAAAGTTCATTGATAACGAAAAAGATATTAATTAGTCTCATCATGAACTAGCATTGGTACTTGAAGAAGAGTTCAGACGAAGCCAAGAGATGCATGCATAACTCCTGATGAGGTATTTTGCAAGTAAAATTGTGGCATCATCAATCACGACATGATGAAAAAGAGAACAAAACTTAATATATGTGACACTTGTGCTTTTAATTTGACTCATATTATTGCCATGCTTTTATTGAACCTCAAGAAAATTGCAAAAACGAATTTGTGAATGGGTTATTGATTGTTGGGTTGGAATGATTGTTTAGTTTAAATTTTTTTAAAGAAGAGACATATTTGAGGCCACCACCAGTGTTGATCTTAATCCTCTCTTCCTGATGCATGAGATCACGGCCACTTTTTTGGCCTATGGTATTTATGAGATTGATTCTTCAGAAATTCATCCTTTCAATGCTATGTTTGTTGATGTTGGGAATGCTAGTATGCAGATATATGGGGCAACCGGTATCTCATGAGGTTCTTTAAGGTGGTACAAAACCATGGTAGTGTAGGGGAGGTGAGCTTGGAGGTTCTGGAAAATCAGTTCGTGGAATTCCAAACTTGGCACACCATCGAGACATGGTTTCAGTATTTTTGCAAATGGATTCTAAATGATATAAGCAGAAGGGATCAATGACACAGGTGAGACCATCCAACATCCAACCACTCAGAATCATTTTGCAATTGGAACATGCACGAGGTAATTAATTTTCAAGAGTTGCGAAATTGGGTACACCTGGAGAAGTCAAACGGTGAAGACTCGAGTAGATGTTTGATCAACCACCCATAAATATTTCCCAATGACAAAGTAGTGGTCATTTAATTTCCCAAAACTCGGAAAAATTTTATATGGGAAGGAAACTTGATACACGTGTTGACGCATCATTGACTTAGCAAACAGATCGGCACTCTTAATTTATTATGTTGGGTGAAAGTGTCTTATGTTTTATGATTAAAATTTGAGTTGAATTTGTGGGCAGGATAAAATTTAGCGGACAAGGTTATGTGGGAAAATATGCCTAGATTCAAATGAATTCTAGCATCTATTTTCTTCATTCTGCATATGGGCATCCCCTCGACAGCTTAAAAAATCCAACAAATCCATTGTTTATAGAATTGGAGAAAAAAATTCATAGATATTTAGTTCAATCTTTTGCTTGTCTTGATTTATGAGAGGTCTCTGAAATAATGTGGAGCGCACGGAAACATATTTTTTGAATGCTTAGGTGATTCATTTGTGGATAGCTTGGCAAATATTTTGTTTTAGTAGATGCATTTGCCAACAGATCATCACTACTTCAAGCATTTAGCTCACAAGATATGAGGTACCAGACATGATGCAAATGTTCCTATTGAAGCTATCATATTTTAAGGAATTCAAAACCATTATCAGCAAGTGTCCTAGATTCAACATCAAGAACAACAAAGATAGTATCAGATATTAGTTGTAGCAACCAGACATATTTTTAATGAAAATGGATGTTTTAGTCATTAAGTTCAAAGAGATGTTTTTTCCAAACCAAGAGTAATTTTCAAATATCGAGAGAGGTTTTTCTTAAAAAATGTCCAATTTACAATAACCTCTCTCAGTGTTTACACAGCTACTATATTTTTGGATAAACGAAGTCATCTTTACAGGTAATTTTTCAGAAATTGAAAAATACTGTCTGAGTCATCAACTTCAAAAGACGATTCCGATGCGTTGGAGGAGAATATGAGAAAATGAAGACATGGGTTTTGTGGGAAACATTGTCAACTACAAAAAATATCTCATATTTCACACAACCATCACCATTTGAGATATGCAAGTGGGGATATGAGGCCTGTTTTCCAGGAGTCTGCATCATTAAATGAAAGAAATTGGTTGTAAGTGTTTGTATTTTTAGAGTTTAGTTAGATTTCAAATTTAAGAGTGGTATATGTAGTTTATATATATATATTCAGATGTATTTGATATATCTAGGGTTGTATTTCCAAAATCAGAGAGGATCTTCATTGTAATGGCTTCATTTTCAGTAGATGAAAAAAATTGCAGAGATGGAAGGTTGAAGTTTCTATGACAGAGATTTATTGTGACATCATTGTCCTTAGTAAGTGATCTTATTATGTAACTGTTTATCTTATTTCCCCACTCCATTGTGTATTTTATTCATGTTTGAACAATAGTTTTATGGGCTAGAATTCATCATGCATGCTCTAGGTCAATTGTTTCAAGCATTCTCAAACCATTTTCTGCTAAAGTTTTACAAAAATCACCCTATCTAGGTTCTTTGTTTGATGGGTTGTAACCTTTTCTATCTAATTAACCTGCAAATTCCTCAATATTGAGGAAATGGTGTCTACCTTGCCTCTGTCCATGAACCTTTCAAACTCCTACCTCTTGCAACCTAACTCAGATCTAATTGTTGGCTCCATTTCCCAATGGTGTCTCTCATGTATGTCCTACCAAATTTTCAAAAACAAACTTCTCCTATTAGAAATATGACCTTCTAACTCTCTTTAATTGGATATATTGAGTGTGAAAAATTATAAATAGTGAGAGGTCCCTCTCTGATTATATTGGTTTACAAATACAATCTAAAATGGCTATGTTGTTACCTTGGGGTTTCCTTGACAAAACCCAAGAAAAATCTGACTGCTAACAGATGGGAGTCATGATAATACTGTGAGGGAAGTCATGAAAGAGTGTGGACACCTGCAAAGTGTCATGAGGTTTTGGAAAGAGAAGAGGATGAGGGCTAAGAAGAGTCCTGGTGAGTCGTTGATTAATTTCATGTGGGAAAGTGCCATTCCTCACCTACCACATTCAGTTAGACTAGTTAAATGATTCTAACTGACTGAGGCACTGATTTAGACAACTGGAGCTAACTAGTTAGGATTCAATAGTGATTTAGACATGTATAGTTATCCATTCAGTTAGGTTGAGTCAATCAATTTGAATTTCTCTCTCATGTATTTGGATTGACTGGTTATTAATACCATTGTAATACACTGGTTTAATCATCCATTTTTACTTTTGATTAATGAAAGCATATACAGTTGCAAATCATTATTGCACTGTTTCATATCATATTTTGAGTAAATTTGCTTGTCTAATATTCTTGTGAGTTTTGATTTGGTTCAAATATTCCTATGAGCTCAATTTTAATATAGTATCAAAGACTCGGGAGGACAAGGAACTTCTCGCTCTACAGATTTCCGACTAGATAAAAAAAATTCAGCAAAATTGCACCCTCCAGTACTACATGAGAAGTGGAGAATTTACCAAATAAATCCTAACGAAAGGAATTCTTCATCAATCTAGCTTGATTGACTAAGTTGGGTGTGAAGAAAATTCCAAAAGTGCAGTCTCTCGACCTTACTTTTTTTGTTTGTTTGTTTGATTTATAGGTATTTTAGTCTCCTTCACTACATTCACTACAATAGCACAATGGCCCCTTATGTGGATCCTCTCACTCCTTTCAACTGCCATCAGTGGAAGGAGGAAATTTAGATTCATATTCGCTCCATAGGACTCTATAGAGTAACAATGGAGATGGAGGTAGAGTCGATTCATTATGTTGACAAAGCAAAATACTGGAATAATCTTGATGAAGCTTTTGGATTTTTGTGACTTTCGATTTCTAAGGATATTCTCTTCCACATCACTTGATTGAAGAATACTAAGGAAATTTGGGATAATATTACTTCCCCATTTGATAAGTAAGATGACCTGAGGGTCTATCAGGTAGAGAATGAGTTGATTTCTCTTCACCTAGGAAAATTCAAAACTCTGAATGATTTCTTCACCAAATTCAAGCACCTCGTGCTCGAGTTGAAGATGTGTAAATTTGAGAAGGAGGATGATCAAATAATCCTTTCCATAATATCAAAAATTGGTGCATATTACTTAGTCTTTGTATCAGCCTTTCATACCGATAAGCTCACAAAACTGAATTGGAATATTCCAACTCTCAATGCCTTCATTGAGTCTTTTACCAATGAGCATGAAAAGCTGGTCTAAATGGAGATCATTAGATCTTCCAAAGATCAAGCATTAGGTGTTGGAGGACCCAAAGCTATGAATGGTAAGGGGAAGAAAAACAATGAGCCTCCTATGGAGAAAGAGCAGTCAGATGAGCCCTAAGGTTGGATGAGAAGCAAGAAGAATGGAAAAGCAAATATCCTTTGTTCTTACTGTGGAAGGGGATTTCATCCAGAAAGATCATGTATGAGAAGAACAATAGATCAAATGGTTCTTCTTATAGATAAAAATAACATCACTCTACCTGCTAGCATAAGGAAGTCTGACCATAGAGAAGAAACTGAAGAAGATAATGAGAGATTCCATGCACTGAAGGCTAGTTGTTCAAGAACACATGCCTTCCTCTTTGATTCATGAGCTTCCAATCATATGGTTGCATCTAGAGAATCATTCTCTTATTTATAGTCTACTGATGGCTCTAGCATTCACATGGGTGATGAAAGTCAAATTCGAGACAAAGGGAAGGGTTCCATCAAGTTTGAACATGCAAAGTTCAAATATGTACTCTATGTTCCCTCCTTAGCTGTAAATCTATTATCTGTATACCAGATGACTCACAATGGCCCTCCAAAGCGAGTTCTATTTAGTCCTAACTCAGTGGAGATCACACATATCTCTACTGGGAACATCCTAGAAAAGGGTGCTCAAAATCATGACTCCAAGGCATATGAATTCTCACACTTCCTACAATTTTCAGATCTAGTGCACTCTCAGGTGCCACTTGAAAGGGGAGGTAAAAATATTCTATCTACTCCTTTTGTAGTTTCCACTAGTATTTCAGAATCAGAAGCAGAATTAGTTGTATCAGTTTATGATTTTGAGATTGAGGGTGATTAAGATCCAAGTCCAGTCTCCACTCCCAATCCTAAGCTCAAATGGGCACAAAAGGATATTGGGGAAGCAAGGAAGATGACTATAAATGCATTTGACACACATAGGAGAAGAGACCAGTTTCAGAAAGAGAACCTTGCGCTATGTCATGTAATATCACCTACTTCAAAGAGATGCAACAAAATCCATGTGAGATGCTACATGGAAAGGTCTGATCAGCCACGCTGCGCTCAAAAAAATAGAGTGGATAATACACCTCTTCATCCAAAACGAGGCAAAGGTCACATTCCTCCTTCCTTCCATCATCATTTTGGGAGAAGACAGAGAAGTATACATACTAGGCCCCAGGATACCTATGCACAGAACATCATGCATATTGCTTCACTACACCATAGAGATGAAGGTTGCAACAACATTTTCTCAAGTTTTGTTAACTTGAATCCTAATTCTACCTGCTTAGTTTGAGGGGTTTTTTTTTCCATGTGGTTTTTTCCCTGTTTCCTTGTTTGTATTAAGCAATTACTTGTTTCTTTTAGCTGTAATGGGTAACCTATGGTCTTAGTTACCGGGGCCCACAAATTTTCCAGGTTAGCATTCAGGGGGGGTGTTAGGATTATAATCCTCCCTTGTCCAATTTGGTCAATCAAGTCTAAATTAGGAGTCTTTTCAGTCTATATTTAGTCACTAGCACCATCGGGTCCACATGGCCTAATTGGGCCACATGTATCAGTTACTAGAGTGTGGGGAACACTATTTGAGGCTAAATACCACTGAATACACTTGCATGCATCAGTTTAGGCACCTCTTAGACCAATCCCTACAATTTAGGAGCAACTGGGAGTACTGGAACCAACCTCCTTCAGTTGAGTTCAGTTGGTGACTAGTCAAGCCTAGTTAGGAGTGAGTTACATTCAACTAAATCTAATTATGTTCAGTTAGCACCAATCATTGATTAATTTCATGTGGTAAGGCACATTTCCTCACCTACCACATTTAGTTAGACTAGTTAGCTAATTTTAATTGAGTGAGGTAGTGATTTAGACAACTGGAGCTAACTAGTTAGGCTCCGATAGTGATTTAGACATGTTTAGTTATCCATTCAGTTAGGTTGAGTCAATCAATTCAAATTTCTTTCTCGCATATTCTAATTGAGTCGTTATTAATACTAGTGTCTTACATTGTATTTATCATCCATTTTTACTTTTTATTAATCAAAGCATATATAGTTTTATAAATCATTATTCCAATGTTTCATATCATATTTTGAGTAAAATCGCTTGTATAATCTTCTTATGAGTTTTTCTTTGGTTCAAAGATTCCCGTGAGCTCAATTTTAATACTACGTGTCAGCACAGTGGTAATAGTCATGGATCAAAAAATATTGGGAGAAGACCCAGGATGGCGGGTGACGACATAAAGCTACCCTTATTTCAGGGTAACGCAACTAAGGATCTTGAGCAATATTGGTTCTTTTCCGAACTAGTATGGACACTAAAACAAGTACAAGATGATGATATCAAGAAAGGACAACTAGAGATGGCCTTTTGGGGTCAGGAATTCGACTGATATATGAAATCTGTGAAAGTATCGATGGGGAATCCACAAAATACCCTAGCACAAATGTAATATCTGCTTACAACGCAACCTAAAAACACTGAGAGTAAGTAAAATGCACTATAAGTAATTCGAATTTCATCAATCTGCGAATGAAACTCATAAGGTTAGGTGACTAAAAAAATTTGCACAACTTAAACGGATATTTTGGATGAATCCACTAGGGGGAAGGTAAAAGAGGAGTAAAAACTTGGTGTTATAGTGAAGATAACCAGATCTCATCAGGGTTTAGATGACATGACAAAAGGGACCGAGTTACAAAATCCTCATCTTTTTACTTAAAGTCAATAATAGTATTTTTGACACACTCTTTATGGTTTTGAGTGGGAAGTTTGAGACAACTCCTTAAATACTTTAATTGTGATCTACACTTATAAACTGAGTTATTCCATTTGACTCAAAAAAAATACCCACTCACTTGAGAGTCGAGTGGGCCTTGGGATTTAGTATCAAAGGATAAATAAATATCTTAAACTAATCTACCATTGTAGAGCATCCTAAAGGTTTTAATGTGATATACCAAAAAGTGTAAGGGTTCTTATGGGGGAAATTATACTACATATTGGAAAATTAATTATGGAAAGGCACATGACAGATTGGGCCTTAGTATTTCATATTGAGGCTACTATAGAATTACATCCGCAAGACTAAAATACTAACCTTATGTAAATGAAACAGGTTAAGGTATGCAAGATCGTGCGAAAAGGAAAACAACTTCTGATACTATGAGAACAATTCGTTACCTTTCATAAAGAACTATCTTAACATAGTAAAGAGAGTTTAGTGGAGAGATCATTATGGAGAAATCCTGGATCTGATCTGGAGCAATGCCTTGTATTTCTGTTGAATGCATTTTGGTCTTACATTTGATCTAGCATATCCCTGATTCTGTAACCATGTGGCCTTTTTGTTTTTATCATTGTTTGATCTAGAAGATCTGAGGATGCAAAAATTATGCATATGTGTTTTAACTTGGGGATCTATGATTTGAATGGTTGAATTCTTGTCTATAATTGAATCTTATTAACATATCTCAAGACCTTATGGATGGTGATCTCTGTAATGAATCCCTTGTCTGATATTTAAAGCTATTAAATCTATTATTAGATCTGAAGGTATGTTTTGGTATCGATCTTTTACCTTCAAATTGAATAGATATGATAGATGGTGATCTCCAATTTCTACCTACAGTTGCAATTGTATGAAAAAATATTGGAAGGAGTCACGAATTCCATTATGCTTGCATTCTTAATAAAATATGATATGTATACATGTTTTATTTTTAGATTATGTAGCATAGAGATCCTACCAACCTTCTAATTGGGTTTCCACTAGGGTGTTAATGTCTTTGCAAAATGGTTTATTTTTCAATGCTGTCTTAGTTTTTGGATTATAGATATGCATATAATGCAGTGTCTACCTAAGTATTTGGTTGTGTCTAGATAGAAATGGATTTAGTGACAAGGGTATTCGTAGCCTAATTTGGGATGGGTTAAGAGTTTTAATAACCAATTTAACTTGAACCTTGGAGAGTTTCTATTTCATACCCTTGCCTTAGTGGATTCGTCGCACAGCTCGGGGGTCACTCTAGGCAGAAGAACACGTTCCAAATAGAGTCAAAGGTCGGAAGCATCTTTTTAGTTGCACAAGTCTATTCAGTTTAGCATTGTAACTGAATCGACCCACTTTTGATTTAAGAGGTATTTTATCATGTTTTATGCTTTTTATGTCGCTTATGATTGTTAAATTTTTTTATTGATTCATAGTGATTTAATTGACATGATTTGTAAAGTTGTGGTTGCAGAGAATGTTCTTCAATGTAAGAAAAGAAATTTGATTAATCCTCGAACGATAATTATAGTGGAATTAGTTTGTATATGTACATATTTTATGAATTGTTCTTCTGTTATCATCTAACCAGGGTGTTGCTCCTCATAAAATTCAGGAGACTTATAGCTCACCTCCTACGATTCCACCTAGGAGTTCAGGTCCAAAGTATGATATCTTGATATGGAGTGTGTTAACCATAACTCAAGGACAAAGGGTAATATGTAATGTTCATTTCATTCAAAGGATTGCGATGCGATTAATATAATGCTTGCGTCGTATTATAATATTTAATGAGAATTGCTTATGTGAGTTAGCACTTGAGTAATTTTGTTTTATAGGCTCTCAATATAGAAGAAGAATGGTTTATATTGTTAAGTAATCCATGAGTTAACTTAATTGGGTGATTGAACATTTTAATATAAGATATTTTTTATATGGCACACCTTAAGAATTCTGTACATGTATTTGGGGTATGTTAGAACAAATCAGGATTGGACTGATCAAGAATTTTAAGAAACTAAAATTGGAATCACAATATATTACATAACTAAATGAAATAAAGAAGTTCCCCAATGAATCGGTGTTGGATTTTGATCAATGATTCAAAAATATGATGGGCAAGGTTAGCTTCAGAAAGAGTCATGTACAACACAAAGAATGGTTCATTGGAGCCTTAGTAACCCACATTCACATGCTCTTGATACAATATAAGATCACATTACAAGCATAACCCCTGGAAATTGTGATGAAACTGGAGGCTTCACTAGTAGACGAAACGAATGATTGTCATGAGCAAGATCTGGTTGTAGTTAGCCAACCTTACTCTCCGAATCTAGGATATTAAGAAAGGAAAAGAAGTACGTAAATAAATATGGTGCATTCGATTTCATTCTAATGTACATCATCAGGACCAGTGTCCCAACTTCCAGGAATACTTGTAGTTGGGGGCACCGAATCCACTAAGTCAATAAAGGATTCCTTGGTGCTGAATTTTTCAAACAAGAGGACGTCAATCATGGGAATGTGTGTACTTACAGAAGGTTGTGTCGAAACCAGCTAATATTTTCTGGAACTTCTATCGGTCAGTTGGTCATGAATAAAAGGATTGCAGAGATTATGATTTTCTCCAAGAAATAACTATGGATGCATACTTTGTGAAAGGAGAATAACAACGACAAAAAAAGAGACCTCAGCCATAATTGCAGTAGAGTCAACTGAAACCATAGTATAATCAACTACAACCGCATTATAATCAACCAAAACCACAATATAATCATCCCCAATATCAATTCAACAATTCAACCAACCACAGTAGAACGAGTCGTCGTATCAACGGCAAGGAGGATTCCAAAGAGGATTTCATTGAGGTCATAACAAAGGATTTGGTTGTAGAGGAACTTTTGGTCAAGGTCGAGGACCGATTACTTGCTATAATTATTGAGTGATGGGACACTATTAGAGGGACTTTGTGAATCTAGCATCTCAATGATCTTATTTTAGTGCAGCTGAGCACACTATCGAAGAATTTCGACCGCTAATTTCAAAATGGGAAGCTAAGAATGCGCCATAACTACAACAAAGCCAGAATACAAATCAGAATTAGAATCCTTGTTCAAACGTTCAAATATATGATCTAAACTAAGGATTCAGCCACCACATGTTGGTGTAGTGACAAGAGAAGGAGTTACAATAGGAGGCGAGGGACCACTGCTAAATGTGCGGCATGCAACTTGAAAGAAGGTACGATTTGATGTGGGAGAAAAAGAAGAAACATTCCTTGAAGTGAAATATGCATTGATCAAGGATAATGGTAAGTTACCTATTTACAAGATGCAACTGAGTTTTCATTTGAAAAAATGACCAAGGTCACAAAGAAAGGTTAGTACCCTGAAAATGTAAGTTACCTATTTATGAGATGCCACTGATATTTTATTCGACAAAATCACCATGGTAAGAAAGAAAGGCTAGCACCCTGTAATTTTTTCTAGAAATTTTTCTAGCATTATCAAAGGATTAGAATGCATTAGCAGCGATAGAAATTTTTTTGTATCGAAAAGGAGAAGGGGAACAAGATCGCCCAATCAATTGGTTGCAAAATAGTAAAATGGGAAGGGAAATGAGAATGAATGTCTAGATTGGTGAATATGATGTACATTCTATCATTTTGGATCTAGGGTGTCACATCCCCTACCCTCCTCTCTGAACGAGGAGAGGACACAACTACTGTTGCTGCTTCTAACATCATTATAACCAAGGATCTATCTCCATGAACATAAACATAAGCACAGATATACATCGAAAGAAAATACATTTCAACACATTCAATATGATCATAATAATTCATTCAACAAATGCATTGCAGGATTTAATATAGAAAATATGATAGAGCACTTATCTTGTAAATGAGTTGTCCTGCAACTATCTATGTCCCTGCAATGTTCCACCCAACAATAGGCCAGTTTTTCTCATAAATATTTTAGCACAACTTCCACCACCGAGATGGGCATGATTTCTGCAAGGAAAAGGGGAACAACAAGCTCACACATAGCCAAAACATATCAAAAGTCAGCCAAGAAAAACTATAGTTGGTTTTATCAGGGTGCTAAGGCGGTGGAAATGTTGAATTCCTAAGCTAGTGAGCTCAATGACAGAGCTATGGACACCTACACAAGATCTATCTAGATTGGCCTTCCACAATACCTGCACACCCAATACAAGGAAGTATCCCCTTCAATGCTACATAGTCCCTCAGGCCATAGCTTCCCTTCCATTTCTGTTCAGGGTGGTCATAAAAGATTATCTAGCCCATCTTGATCTCTTTGTGTTTGTTTTTCAACATTAAGATAGCATATCATTAGGATTTTTAAACTGAGAGAACAACAAGAACAATAATCAAACACAAGAGACAATGAACATGGTGTTTTTCCTCAAGGAAACCATAAATGGAGAAAACCCCGCAACTTCCTTTGAGATAGAATCAACACCAAAGTGAAACCCAAAAATAGTAAGACAATCTCCCCACAGTAGTAAGCTCTTTCGTCTTGCCCCATTGTCTTTCTCTTCCTCAACTATGCACTACACTTGAGTGTGTATGATATGTGTGCTAAATAGAGAGTCCATCTCTCTATTTATACTAATCCCGACATGACTAAAACCCTACTAGGGTCGACCTCACTACGAGAGTCTAATAACCCTAGTGCCCCGGAACTGTGAGGACTTTAACCCTTAGACAACATGAGGGTTACCCATAGTGACTTGACATGACTTGTTTACATTATTGATTCTCCCGATCAGAACATCGGGGTGTGAGATGACACAAGAACATCCCAGAATAAATGTCAGGTTACAATAGATGAGAAATACAAGTGAATAGATTATGAAGTTACAATTACATTAACACTCCTTCTTAACTAGGAAAGTATTCTCTCAACACAATTTTCATCACTGGTCTTCTTCTCTGGGTCTTCTCGTCATCTGCATCTTCAAGTCATCTTCGGCTTCAAGTATTCTTTGTCTTCAAGTCATCTTCATCTCTGAATCTGGATCATCACTTGATATGGATCATCATCACTGGATCTGGATCATCACTTGATATGGATCATCATCACTGGATCTGGATCATCACTTGATATGGATCATCATCACTGGATCTAGATCACCACTCGATCTATATCATTTGTAGCATCATTCCTAGATCTGAATCATCCCTAGATCTGGATCATCTCTACAGCATCATCTTTGGATTTAGATCTTCCCTCAATCTAGATCATCTCTGCTGGATCGTCAATACTGAATCTTCATGTGTTCTATCTCATAATTCTTCTCGTCATAGGAATTTCTACAGAGCCAGCCCTTTTTCACATTGGATGTAGGCCTAACCACCATGTAGGTCTTCACCCAGCATTTACATCTGATCATGTAGGAACTAACCTATAATCATATCAGAAAGGCACGCCCAACACTCACATCTGACCATGTGGGAACCAATCCCACAACCCTATCAGAAAGGCCCAACACTCACATTTGACACATGTAAGGAACCAATCCAACATGCATTTTCAAAAAGGATCAGCACTTATATTTGACACATGTGAGGAACCAATCCAACATACATGTTCAAAAAGGCTTTTCACTTACATTCGACACATGCAAGGAACCAATCCAACATGCATGTTCGAAAAGGATCTGCACTTATATCTGACACATGTGAGGACCCAATCCAACATTCATGTTTAGAAGGGTTTGGACTCACATCTGATCAAGTAGGAACCTATCCTACAGTCGTATCAGAATGGCCCCCAGTCCCAGACTGAGCTACCTGGTAACTGACCAAGTGCCTCCATTCCTAGAATGGCAGTTTCCCTTACATCTGTCCTACTCAACAGAATGGATAGCACTCACATCTGACATGGGAGGAACCTAATCCTTTAACCATGACAGAATGGATCAGCCCTTACATATGACCTACTCATCAGAATGGCTCTCTCAGTCCCAGACTGAGTGTTCCTGGTAACTGACTAGGTACCTCCATTCCAAGAATGGCATTCAGCACTCATATCATACATGGAAGGAACCAATCCTCTCACCATGATAGAATGGCTCAGCCCTTATATCTGACCTACTCATCACAATGGCTATGGATTCAACACTCATATATGACATGGAAGGAACCAATCCTCTCACCATGATAGAATGGCTCAGCCCTTATATCTGACCTACTCATCACAATGGCTATGGATTCAACACTCATATATGACATGGAAGGAACCAATCCTCTCACCATGATAGAATGGATCAGCCTTTACATCTGACCATGGAAGGAACTAATCCTCTCACCATGTCAGAATGGCTATGGGACTCATCACTTTCCCTTGGAGGAAAGCTCAATCTGGAGAAGACCAAGCTTCTTCCTGAAGTACTCAAACTTCACCCTAGCCAATGCATTCATCAATGTTGGAGACATTTACCATCATACACACTCTTTTTGGTCAAATTGGCCTAGTTAAACAACTATCCTAAGTATAATTGACATTAATTGACATCAGTGGAGCATTAATTGCCATCATATAGTCACAACCACGCCCACCTACAGTAAAGGAGGCTAACTTAGCCTTCTCTTATAGTTAAGGAGGCTAATTGGAGCACTCTGGGGGTGATCTGAGTGATATTAATGTACCTAATTTCTAACTGGTGGTTACAATCAGTTCAACCAGTCAGTTAAGGTGCCTCCTTTCATTAAATATATTATTTAATGATTATTTATTATTATTTAATGATCCGGAGTCAACAGGGCACCTCCACCAACTTCCGATGGTCAGTTCAACTTCAGTTAACCTCATCGGGGTTCATTGAAGTCATGGAGCACTAGCCCTTGATGTTTGGATTGCTATGACATGTGTTTGATCTCCTTCAGTTGAGATTCAGTCATTTATTGCACTCTGACTTCAGTTAGGGTTTTGGTCAAGTGGTTAGCTGAGTGTGAACCAATGGTTGAGAGTCAGTTAAGCTAGACTCACTCACTAAATTCGAATTGTCTCCTTAGGTATTCGAATTCCTGATGGATTCAAGCTATTGCTTGACATTATTATTGTAACCATTCATTGTTTATTAAATATACAAAGAGGAAACCAATTCTGGTTTCGATTAACACCATTTCATTAGTATTTGTTGATTATTCTTTGATGAGATTGATTCTTAGTTCCTAGATCAATGTGGAATATTAATAGTCAATACATCAGCTATATGTTCCTCTGTAGCAACATACTGGGGCTTCACTGCTCCCTTCTGCACCATATCCCTGATATAATGATACTTGATCTCAATATGCTTCGACTTGTCATGGAACACTGGATTCTCTGACAACTTCACGCAACTTTGGTTGTCGTAATGTATACAAGTAGCATCCATATGGAGATCAAATAAATCAGATAGTAGCTTTCGCAGCCATACTGCATCACAACTAGCTGAACAAGCTACAACATACTATGCTTCAGTTGTACTCAGTTCCACATAGGATTGCTTACTACTAAACCAAGAGATAACACATGATCTCATATTGAAGCAACACCCTGAAGTGCTCTTCCTATCGATGGCACTTCCTACCCAATCTAAATCAACATAACCCTCTAGGTTAATGTTCTAATTAACCTCGTACTTGAGCCCATAATCAATTGTACCCCTCAGGCACCTCAGAATATGCTTTGTAGCAATCAAGTGAACATTTCTTGGATCTGTCAGAAACTATCTCAAGGTGTTCAAAGCAAAGAAAATGTCTAGTCTCGTGTTCATCAGATACATCAAGGACGCAATCATCTAACGATACATCGTAGCACCAACCGTCTGTGATGAAGAATCGCTGAATAGCTTCAGTTTCGATGCCATAGGTGTGGCCATAGCCTTGCAGTCCATCATCCCAAACCTCTTTAGGATATCTACTGCATACTTCCCTTGTATGAGGGAGATTCCATCCACATTCTGCCACACCTCCATACCCAGAAAATAATGTATCATACCCAAGTCCTTCATTTTGAACTCAGAAGCAAGATTTCTCTTCGTATCAACAATCAACCCATCCATACCTGTTACAAACAGACCATCTACATATAGTAGAAGCATCAGTGCATTTCCATCTTCAATTTTGTAGTAAAGGTTGGAACCTGCTTTACTCTTGGTAAAGCCCAAACTCGATAGAAAGTTGTCAATTCTATCGTACCATGTCCTGGGTTCCTATTTCAAACCGGAAAGGGATTTCTTTAGTCTACACACATGAGACTCCCTGTCATGTGTTTCAAAACTGAGTGGTTATTCTACATACACTTCGTCATCCACTACACCATTCAAGAAAGTAGTCTTGACATCCATTTTGTGTATCTTCCATTTCATTACTGCAGCCAAACAAAGTACTTATCTAATGGAAGTGTATCTGGCTACAGGAACAAAGGTTTTTTCATAGTCTATTCGTTCCTCTTGTGAGAAGCCACGAGCCACAAATCTTGCCTTATATTTCTCTATGCTACCATTCACAACATGCTTGATCTTATAGATCCATTTGGAAGTTACAACTAACTTCCCTTCTAGTCTTGGGACAACATCCCAAACATCAATATTCATGATTGATTGATATTATTCGATCATTGCATCCTTTCATTCTTCTCGTTCTACCGCTTCTTCCTAATAGGAAGGTTCTTCTTTGATAAATTCACATACTAGTAAGGCTACATATCCGGAGCAAGATCTGGTTCTCTTTATTTCTCTGTGATTTTCTTCTAGAGCCCCATATCTGGTCTATCACTCTCTCTCAAAGGAGGAGGAAATGTAGAAGGAGGAATTCATGCTAAACGATGAGAATAGTGAGGCACCACACCCAAATCCACAATGACTCAAAAAATATAAAAGAATCTCTATCTATGCAAACCCTAGGAAAGCTAACATGCATAGAGTATACGCCAATAAAATCTAAATCCAAACACAAGCAATCAAGGGTAGGATAAGTGAGCTCCTGAATGAAGCAGGTATGTCTCACCTAGGAGAGGCCTGAGACTCCCATACACAATAAGTAGAGGCATGTAACCAATTATTGTGGCCCTCAGCTTCAACGTGTAAAGTGACTGTGCTGTCCAACCCCAACCTGGTAGGGACACTCGCAGAATAAACCGTGTAGAGTACCCCCTCGATATCCTGGGTAAGGCCACTAAGGTCACTTCAATATAATCAATTCTCATGCAGACAGTCGCAGGCAGGATTGACCGTATGGGCATGGTAGCAAAGCTCGAAACTCTCGAAAGAGCCCCCAGATACAAATACAATTCTGGAAATATCTTTGGTGCTACTCAGTTATGACTAAGGGTCATCCCAATCAATAACCGCTCACACTGCCTCGTGCTTAACTCCCTTTTGAGAGGAGGATCTTGAGAAACACTGGTTATACCAAGGAATTTCACACACTCACTTGGACAGACACATACATGTTGTTGTTTAGTGGTCTTGGAGAATTTACTCACAATGAACAATTCCAAGACCCTAAAACCTAATCTTGTTGGTTAACCCTATCAAATAAAATAGTGTAGTTCATTTTAATTAAGCGTTGATTTTAATTGGCTTTATTACTCAAAAGAGGTATATGGCTATGCAACTAATGGCGTTATGACACAACATGAAGAAAAATGGACACATAACAATCAGTGCAAATGCATTGTGTCCATGAAAAACACGGTATGCTACTACATGAAATGCACAATTTTCTTCGAATGATAGATGCGAACTTTCCTATATGAAATCCTAACTAAGAATCCAAAGAAAATCTCATGCAAGTACTATGCAAAATGCAAGATGCAATGTATAATGATAATCAAATATGTTTGGATTTTTTGAAATAAAAATGAGATACTAAAGCAAAAGAATGGTTCTACAACCCCTAGACATTGCAAGCACACTCAAGAAGCACTCAAGCAAAGTACTAAGGTAAAATAAATCTAATGCAGTATCCCAAAACAAAAAATCAAAAAATGCAATGACAAGAACATTCTTCAAAAAAGAAATTTTACCCAAAAAAAATGTCTCTCGTAAAAAACAGAGGTGTATATAGACTCTAGCGGTATCAAAGGAGACTCAGCAATCATCCAAATTCACCTAGCAACAATCACTCTTCCTCTAGATGGAAAAACTAAGGGCATATGTGACTGTTTGCACTAAACCCACATGTGAATGTAGAAATAGTAGTGAAACCCGCATATATACGCGACTATGAGTTAAAAACTCGTGTACAGGAAGAAAGGTGCATAAAAATAAAGGAAAACATACAAGCTGAGACAAACTTCACACCAATCAGACACTACCAGTAAAACATGCCCCCAGACCCGAAACAGACACAAGAGAAAAAAGAGCAATTCAAAGTCATTGAATGCCAATAGAAAACCCCCAAAGGAAAGCTACTAGGAACTCCCCAACGGAGTTGCCAGTTTTGTTACGGAGAGAAATTCCTATGGCTTGGGGTACCACAACACACAACTTGACTCGAGAAATCAATCCTTTCCAATATGCAATAGAAATCAACTATTGAACACTAAAGGATCAGACCTCGTACCTTATTCTGGACGGTTAAGTAGATCCCCCTTGACCTTTCCAATTTTAGCTTGAATTGATTAATCACCTTCCTCAACAATAAGTAAACAAGACAAGCATACTATATATATTGGTGTTAGATCTATTCTAGCATATATAATAAAAAATGTATAAGCATTTGAAATGATCCATGGATAAAATATTCATTCAAACATACATTATTGGATAGGAAAAGATATTTCTATTAATATAAAATCAGAGATTACAATGAATACAACCTCTATCGGCACATCAGAGAAACTGAATCCCCCACTTGGGCCTCCACCACCTCAATCCTCCATCTCTCAATAGCAAGCTCACAAGCAAAAAGAAAGCTTGGGAAGAACACAAAAGTGCTCCAAGGGACAAAGGGATGTAGACTCAAGCACAAGTTCCGGCAACAATGGACTATAGTTTCTTTGCTCTCAATTCTCTTATGCCTTCAATGTATCCAAAGAGTTCCTTATATAGATTTTCAATGGAGTAATGAAAGGTTGAATTCGAGTGATCTCAAGGCATATGGAAGGCCAGTAGACAAGTGAGTCGGATCCATGTCAAGGAAAACTCTAAAAGGATTTGGATTTTGTAAACATCTCAATGTACGTGGTTTTAGGGGTCAAACCCGCGTATATACACGATAAAGGGGTTTAAAAGTTGCGTATAACAATTTTCACATGTTTATAGGGATGTTCTAGGAAACATCAAAGGACAAAAAATGGTCCAAGGGGTCTAAGGAGTCTACAAAGGGACAGGGGGAGGCCATACAAGTGTGATTCACCTGGTGTGGTAAAATCAGCTATAACACCCTGTGACCTTGAGAGTTGTGAGAATGTTGTGAATGCTGTGAGTGTTCATTACTGTGACTTGTTCTGTCTTTTGTAGTTGAAGACCCTAGGCCTCTTCTTTCTCTACCTCATCCTCCTCTTCCTCGACCTTTGTTGAGGGAAGCCTCGGTGTTGAATACATTGGTCAATGATTCTTCTTCTTGATTGAATCATGCTTCATGAGATAGAAGAGATCAAGTCTCTTCTAGGGTGAAATCAAACAGATCTTTTGCCTCTTCTATGGCAGTCACTACCATAGCAGACTTCTTGGTGTGACACCAAAGAATCTTTTGAACAACGATATTTTGTTCTAGCAGTTCACCATAGGTTTGGAATTGGGTCGCAATACCCGAAACCCTTTTCATGAACTAATCTACACCATCTTAAAACATTCAAATTGAAGGCGTAGGGTTTGTATTCTTACTATTTAAATGTGATTCGTTCCCTTTTAAGTCGATGCAAGCATATCCCAAGCTTGATGTGCGCTGGTAGCTCGAGAGAACCGTGGGAAAATGGACTCCTCGATACCATGTGGCTGTGAGATCTTGGTCTCGGCGAGCTTCAACAACAATTTTTTGGGCATTACTCATAGCGGATACTACAGTTGCATCAAGTTCTTTGAACTTTCTTTCCACCATATCCCTACATTTGTTGAGATGCAAAAATGTCTTCATTTTTATAGACCAAAACTCATAGTTATCTCCGGTGAGAACTGGTCCCGAGAGAGGCTTCAATGTGCGCACAATAGCCATTATATATGACAAAAAAAAAATTCCCTTACTTTTCTCCTTTTGTTTTTCTCCCCCCTCTTTTTTTTAATTCAAAAAATGGAGCATCGCTCCTTCTTCAATGGAAAAAAGCGGTGAGGGGGCATGGTGCCCAAAATTGGTGTAACTTTTGGAGTTTCACCGGGCTTTCAAAATGCAAGTAAATTCATGGTAACATTATTATCCTCTTCCCAAGTGGTGGTGGCACAGCTTTTTCACTTTGTGAAATGTGGGATGGCCTATGTTGGTAACACTCTTCCCGAAAGGAAAGGGAAAAAAATGGCCACTTGGCCTTCCGGTAAAAAAAAATGGAGTAGTCTAACGGGTCAACGATTTCGCCCGGCGTTAGATTACTCCGTCTACCCACTCCGTTAATTATCCCGTCCTCCGGAGTCCAGCAAATCCATCCAACCAAGGGTCCCACATGAATCTTTTTCTGAAAAAGCTATCAATCTATTCCTGCAAAATCAAGAAAATTAAGTTCTATTTTCTACATTCTTCAATCATTTCAACTCTGTTTGAGTATTTCCTGTATTTTCGTCCCTCTCATTAAACTTTTTAATTATATCAAAGAAAAAAAGTAAACTCAATGAATATATTACACATATGATCAATTTCACCCGCTTGCATGATGACCCTCATTGTATCGTTGCAGTGGCCTCTTGGCACGAAATCCCTGTTCAGATTTACGCGATGGCAGAAAAAATGACTTAGACAAATATGCACTGCATCGTTTTCATCTCTAAGTTGCAGTTCCATTGACTTAACTAGATATCTGTATTGTTCTGATGGCTTATATCATTCATGATATCATTTAAAGAAACAAGTTAATTTTTGGATTATAGACATAATAACTAGTTAGTTTCCAATATTTTATTTTGAAATTTTGTGAATAAAATCCATAAAAACATGATTCTTCAACCCCTTTCTAAATAATTAGAAAAACAAAATCTCGTATAATTTTCACCTAAGAATATCCAAAAATTAACTTGTTTCTTTAAATGATATCATGAATGATATAAGCCATCAGAACAATACAGATATCTAGTTAAGTCAATGGAACGGTAACTTAGAGATGAAAACGATGCAGTGCATATCTGTCTAAGTAATTTTTTCTGCCATCGCATAAATCTGAACAGGGATTTCGTGCCAAGAGGCCACTGCAACGATACAATGAGGGTCATCATGCAAGCAGGTGAAATTGATCATGTGTGTAATATCTTCATTGAGTTTACTTTCTTTCTTTGATATAATTAAAAAGTTTAATGAGAGGGACCAAAATACAGGAAATACTCAAACAGAGTTGAAATGATTGAAGAATGTAGAAAATAGAACTTGATTTTCTTGATTTTTCAAGAATAGATTGATAGCTTTTAGAAAAAGATTCATGTGGGACCCTTGGCTGGATGGATTTGCCGAACTCCGGACGGGATAGTTAATGGAGTGGGTAGACGGAGTAGTCTAACGCCGGGCGAAATCGTCGACCCGTTAGACTACTCCAAAAAACATCACCACTTGGCCTTCATGTAAAACAAATAACCACTTTTTAGGGTTAGGGAAAAACAAAACCCAAAAATCAGATCTAAGAAATTAAAAAAATAAAGATTCCTTTCCACTCTCTCAAAAGTCTTACCCCAAGAATGGATGGATGAAGGTGTAAGCTCTCATACCATGTAAAAGAGAAATGATACCATGTAAAACAGAACTCATTAAATAGTAAATACAAAATAGCAATACTATGGATGAATTCCATAGGTCGGAAAATACTATGGACCACCTAACTCACTAACTAAAATACCATGAGCCACCTAACTCACTAACTAACTACATGTGAGATTACATTCTTCGACAATATATCGAATGAGTAATAAAAAGCGTGAGTTAGCAATAAGTAAATAGAAGATTTCTTTTATTTAAAAGCTTGTAGAGTTAGGGTAAGAACTTACTCGATTATTTTTTAGTAGAGTTAGGGTAAGAACTTAATCTATTATTTTTTTGAAACTGAGTCGAGAGATTGGATGGAAACCAAGCTGTTTCAAAAATAGAGCATTGTCTCATCCGTAGTTCTTTCCACATTGCAAGCTTGTAATATCAAAGAACCTAAACAACTACTTATAAATAACCCAGACGAGTTTGATGTAATGGATGGGTGAATACCTTCTACATTATATAACATGTAAATAAAGCAAGGAACTCTTAAGATTATATTCATAGAATTATATTTTCCAAAAGAAAAATTAATGATCTATCAACCTGAACAAGGACTTACCTATCTCATTCACAAGCGTTGTTTTTGCCACTACTCTAAGGAACTCGAGAGTGTTCAATCCTTCACAAACTGCATCAAGATTTTATAGTTTAACCGGTGGGAATTTAAGAACTACGAAGAACAAGATATTAACAGAGTTACCCGATACACTTAACCAGAACTCTTCCCTCTACATAGTTAGGGTTTAAATTATTGAACATTATCTTTAGAAAGATCAAGACTCCAAGAAAAATCTCACTTGATGTGATACAAAGGAGAAAAATCTTGATAGAGGTCGTTTATCAGAACAGGCCATGTTTTTCAAGAAGCATTAACCACGCCATTGCTGTCTGAAGGACAGCAAGGTAAATGAGGCATAACGGTCACACTTTTCTAGTCACGCAAACCCCCAGGCTCCTCATCGATGGCGTATGTAAAACCAAGTTTCCAAGCAGGATAGAAAGCACATTTTTTTCTTACCATGAGCCCTAGCGACCCTTAATGGCTTTCACATGGATTTCACTTGGTTTTGAAATTTTTGATATAAGCCATTTTTTTATTAAATGCTTGCTATTTGAATTTCATATGGAGCAATTCCTTTTATTTTGTTAAATTCGTTTTGGTTCTGCAATTCTAGATATAAGCCATTTATTTAGTTGATTCATTAAATGCTTGCGATTTGAATCCAATATGGAGAAATTCCTTCTATTTTGTTGAAGTCGTTTTGGTTCTGCAATTTTGCATATAAGCCATTTGTTTATTAAATGCTTGCGATTTGAATATGATATGGAGCAATTCCTTCTATTTTGTTGAAGGTGTTTTGGTTCTGCAATTTTGCATATACGCCATTTTCTTATTAAATGCTTACGATTTGATTCCAAAATGGACCAATTCCTTTTATTTTTCTAAATGCGTTTTTGTTCTGCAATTTTGGATATAATCCATTTGTTTAGCTGATTCAATAAATGCTTGTGATTTGAGTCTGACATGGAGAAATTACTTCTATTTTGTTGAAGGCGTTTTGGTTTTGCCATTTTGCGTATATGCCATTTGTTTATTAAATTCTTGTGATTTGAATCCAATATGGAGCAATTCCTTTTATTTTGTTAAATGCGTTTTGGTTTTGCAATTTTGCATATAAGCCATTTGGTTGATTCGATATGGAGCAATTCCTTTTATTTCATTGAATGTGTTTTGGTTTTAAATGTTGAATGCTTGTGATTTGGATCCGATATGGAGCAATTTCCTACTATTTATGTTGGATGCATTCTGGTTCTACAATTTTGGATCCGAACCATGTGCTTTTCTAGTTCAATAATTATCTGCTACCTGGATTTGATCTAGAGCAATGCCTTGTATTTCTGTTGAATGCGTTTTGGTCTTACATTTGATCTAGCATATCCATGATTCTGTAACCATGCGGCCTTTTTGTTTTATCATTGTTTGATCTAGAAGATCTGAGGATGCAAAACTTGTGTGTATGTGTTTTGACTTTGGGATCTACGATTTGAATGGTTGAATTCTTGTCTATAATTGAAGCTTATTAACATATCTCAAGACCTTATGGATGGTGATCTCTATAATGAATCCCTTATCTGATATTTAAAGCTATTAAAGCTATTATTATATCTGAAGGTATGTTTTGGTATCGATCTTTTACCTTCAAATTGAATAGATATGATAGATGTTGATCTCCAATTTCTACCTACAGCTGCAATTGTATGAAAAAATCTAGGAAGGAGTCACGAATTCCATTCTACTTGCATTGTTAGTAAAATATGAGATGTATACGTGTTTTATTTTTAGATTATGTAGCATAGAGATCCTACCAATCTTCTGATTGGGTTTCCACTAGGGTGTTAATGTCTTTGCAAAATGGTCGAGTTTTCAATGCTGCATTAGTTTTTGGATTATAGATATGCATATAATGCAGTGTCTACCTAAGTATTTGGTTGTGTCTAGATATAAATGCATTTAGTGACAAGGGTCTTCGTAGCCTAATTTGGGATCGGTTAAGAGTTTTAATAACCAATTTAACTTGAACCTTGAAGAGTTTCTATTTGATACCCTTGCCTTAGAGGATTCATCACACAGCTCAGGGGTCACTATAGGCAAAAGAACACACGCCAAATAGAGTCAAAGGTCGGCAGCATCTTTTCAGACGCACAAGTCTATTTAGTTTAGCGTTGTAACTGAATCGACCCACTTTTGATTTAATTGGTATTTTATCATGTTTTATGCTTTTTATGTCGCTTATGATTGTTAAATTTGTTTATTGATTCATAGTGATTTAATTGACATGATTTGTAAAGTTGTGGTTGCAGAGAATGTGCTTCAATGGAAGAAAAGAAATTTGATTAATCCTCGAACGATAATTATAGTAGAATTAGTTTGTATATGTACATATTTTATGAATTGTTCTTCTTTTATCATCTAACCAGGGTATTGCTCCTCAGAAAATTCAGGAGGCTTACAGTTCACCTCCTACGATTGCACCTAGGAGTTCTGGTCCAAAGTATGGTATCTTGACATGGAGTGTGTTAACCATAATTCAAGGACAAAGGGTAATATGTAATGTTCATTTCATTCAAAGGATTGTGATGCAATTAATATAATGCTTGTGTTGTATTATAGTATTTAATGAGAATTGCTTATGTGAGTTAGCACTTGAACATTTTAATAAAAGATATTTTTTATACGGCACACCCTAAGAATTATGTACATGTATTTGGGGTATGTTAGAACCAATCATGATTGGACTGATCAAGAATTTTAAGAAACTGAAATTGGAATCACAATATATTACATAACTGAATGAAATAAAGAAATTCCCTAATGAATCGGTGTTGGATTTCGATCAGTGATTGAAAACTATGATGGGAAAGGTTAGCTTCAGAAAGAGTCATGTACAACACAAAGAATGGTTCATTGCAGGCTTAGTACCCCACATTCACATGCTGTTGATACAATATAAGATCACATCACAAGCATAACCCCTGCAAATTGCGGTGAAACTGGAGGCTTCACTAGTCGACGAAATGAATGATTGTCATGAGCAAGATCTAGTCGCAGTTAGCCAACCTTACTATTTGACTCTAGGATATTAAGAAAGGAAAATAAGTACACAAATAGATATGGTGCAGTCGATTTCATTCTAAAGTACATCATCAGGACCAGTGTCCTGACTTCCAGGAATACTTGCAGTCGGGGGCACCGAATCCACTGAGTCAATACGGGATTCCTTGGTGCTGAATTTTTCAAACAAGAGGACATCAGTCATGGGAATGTGTGTACTTACAGAAGGTTGTGTCAAAACCAGCTAATATTTTCTAGAACTTCTATCGGTCAGTTGGTCATGAAGAAAAGGATTGCAGAGATTATGATTTTCTCGAAGAAAGAACTATGGATGCATACTTTGTGAAAGGAGAATAACAACGACAAAAAAGAGACCTTAACCATAATTGTAGTAGAATAAACTAAAACCATAGTATAATCAACTGCAACCACAGTATAATCAACCACAACCACAATATAATCATCCCCAATAGTAATTCAACAATTCAACCAACCACAGTAAAACCAGTCGTTGTATCAATGGCAAGGAGGATTCCAAAGAGGATTTCATCGAGGTCATAACAAAGGATTTGGTTGTAGAGGAAATTTTGGTTGAGGTCGAGGACCGATTACTTGCTATAATTATGGAGTGATGGGACACTATTAGAGGGACTTTGTGAATCTAGCATCTCAATGTTCTTATTTTAGTGCAGCTGAGCACACTATCGAAGAATTTCCACCGCTAATTTCAAAATGGGAAGCTAAGAATGTGCCATAACTACAACCAAACTAGAATACAAATCAGAATCAGAATCCTTGTTCAAACGTGCAAAATACATGATCTCAAATAAGGATTCAACCACCACATGTCGATGTAGTAACAAGAGAAGGAGTTACAACAGGAGGCGAGGGACCACTGCTAAATGTGCAGGATGCAACTTGAAAGAAGGTGCGATTTGATGTGGGAGAAAAAAAAGAAACCTTCCTTGAAGTGAAATATGCACTGATCAAGGATAATGGTAAGTTACCTATTTACGAGATGCAACTGAGTTTTCATTTGATAAAATCACCAAGGTCATAAAGAAAGGTTCGTACCCTGAAAATGTAAGTTACCTATTTATGAGATGGCACTGATTTTTTATTCGACAAACTCACCAAGGTAAAAACCATTAAGCTGTGACACTACTAACTTCGAATCAAGACATACCTCAAGAGAGAGAATGCGATGTAAAATGGCATCCCATAGAAGCTCAATAACGACACTATACTCAGCAACATTGTTTGAAGATGGCCGTAAACATACGCCTCCTGAAGACAGTACCTCACCCATAGGAGTATAAATCACCCAAGTAGTAGAGGCTAAGTGTTGAGTGTGACGACTCGCACTATCGGTGAATCCTATGAAGGTGGAAGATTCCATTGACATCTGCTAAAATAAATGAAAACCAATCACAAACCCGATCACCATAAGAAAAACACCTACCTATGCAAAATTGTACAATAATATACACTAACCAGCCTTGGCTGAAAATCATGCATAGTAATTTTTTAGATAGAGCCCATTTCTAGGCTCCGCCAAGGTCGTTCCCTCATAATCCACTAACTCATAAGCGCCCTTATCTAACACATGTTTGACGACGTAAGGACCACGGTACATGGGGTTAAAATTTCTTGCCCCCAAGGGTTCTTTCAGTTGATCCCACAAAAGGACCAAGTCTCCCTCACTAAACGTCCTTGGACGGACAGACTTATCATACTCGACCTTTAAGCGAAGCTTATTTACTTCTTGAGCCACCAAGGCATCTCGACGCTGCTCATCAAGTTGCTCAAGGTGGACCAAACACTCCTCCAATGGGGAAGTGTCTGGTAAGAGCTGTATGGCTAGCTTCAAAGAAGGAATATCACACTCAACCGGAAATACTGACTCCACTCCATGTACAAGTTGATATGGAGAAAAACCCGTGGCAGTCTTAACAACGGTTCTATAAGCCCACAAAGCAGGATACAACATAATGTGCCAATTATTCTTGCTTTGTGCAATGGTTCATTGGAGAATGAATTTGAGTGATTTGTTCATCGCTTCTACCTTCCCATTCGCTTGAGGGTAGTAAGAGGAGGAATGATCTTGTTTATACCTTAACTTTGATTCCAACTCTTCCATCATATGATTATGAAAGTGCGAGCCATGGTCAGTGACAAGCTCTTTCAGAATACTGAACCGAGTAATAATCTGGTTTAATACGAAGTGCCTGGCTATCTCACTGTTGGATTTAACTGTAGGCATAGCCTCAGCCCATTTCATGAAGTAGTCAACAGCCATTATTATATGATGATTCCCCCTAGCTAAAGCTGGGTTTCAATCCATAAAATCTAGCCCCCACTTAGTGAAGGGACCGACGGTGATGATGGGATGTAACGGGGCAGGTTTCAAGCACATATTACGTGTAAAAACCTGGCAAGGATGGAACCTATTGACCACATCTACACAATCCTTAAAGATTGACGGCCAGAAATAACCCACTCTTAAGATTTTTTAGGTTGTATAAATTCCAGATAGATGACCACCACACACCCCTCCATGGTAATCATTCATCACTACCTCAGCCTATTCATGAGTTAAACAACGTCGTAAAATGGAATCTATCCCATAGTGGTACAAAGTGTTATCCACTATGAGGTAATTCTTAGACACATGACGTAACCGTCATCGTTCATCCCATGAGAGGTGAGTAGGGACCTTCAATGTTTGTAAATATATAATGATATCCCCATACCATGGGTCTAAAGTTGAGATTAAGAATATGTGCTCATCAATAAACGTATCTTCAGAAACCAACTCCTCGGCTTCGCTTGGGAAATTCGATATAAGCTCCGCAAAAATTAACAATTTTTTTTATTTTGTTGAAACAAACTCGAGATCGAATTCTTGCAAGATGACAGTCCATTTATTATATTTTCCCCCAATCATCCTTCGAGTGACGATGAATTGAAATGGATTGACATGGGATACAACCAAGGTCTCACAAAGTAGAATATAATGTCTCAACCGTTGAACCACATGTACGGTAGCTAAGGAAAGCTTCTCAACATGGGAATAATGGATCTTTGTGTCAATAAGATTCTGGCTCAGATAGTATATGACATGCTCTTGGGGCTCCTCATCCTCTTGAACCAAAACCATACCAATCATCTCCATGGACTCAACCACATAAATTAGAAAATCACGGCTATAGTCTGGGGGACTAATCAGTGGGGCTGATGCTAGGGCTCGCTTGAGTGCATCAAAGGACTCCTAGACTCACTCATCCCAACAAAAGGTGGTGTCCTTCTTCAAAAGACGCATGAAGCCTCTAGTCAAATTAGCGAAATTGACGACGAATCTCCGTAAGAAGTTTGCCATGCCTTGCAAACATTGAAGATGACAAATGCTTTTCTAGGGAGACAACTGAAGTATTTCCTCAGCCTTCAAAGGGTCGAATCTCATACCCACTTTAGAAATAATGAATCCTAATGAGCGATGAGACTTCACACAAAATATGCACTTGTGAGGATTTAATCTGACCAAATAATGGCAGCACCTTTCGAATACTAACCTCAAATGATAGGAATGACACATTCTCATACAAGAACAAGCAGCAAGGTCATCCAAAAATACTTCGATAATTGATTTGAGATCATGGAAGATCAAGGTCATAGCCTGCTGAAAAGTGGCTCCAGTGTTCTTAAGGCCAAAAGGAATTTTCTAATATGCAAAAGTTCCCCAAGGACAAATAAATGCGGTCTTATGTTGGTCCTCAGGTTTAATTTGTATCTGATTGTATCCGGAAAATCCACCCATAATGGAAAAAACCTTGCTACCCACACACTCATCCAGAATCTGATCAATAAATGGTGTGGCGAAATTGTCCTCAGGACATGCACGATTCAAATCATGGAAATCAGTACATATGCGGATTTCTCCCCACTTCTTATCAAATGGAACGGGGTTTGAAAACCACTCTGTCAAGGGAATGGGATAGATAAAACTGACTTTCAACAGTTTCTCTATCTCTTCCTTAATCGCGGGTGCTTTCCTAGAATTCACTACATGCAAGCGTTGTTGAACAAGCTTAGCATAGGGATAAGTCTTAATCTCGTGTTCAACAATGCGAGGGTCGATACCTGACATTTCATCGTAAGACCAAGCAAAGATATCACAAAATTCTTTAAACAGCTTGGTGTATTCTTGAATCTTAGCATGGGAACATTCTGGCCCAATATAGACATTCTCTATCCTGCCAGGATCGCGAGAGATATTGATAGGAATCGTTGGAGATATATTTGCCATGTTCCCATCATCCATCTGACCAGGAGAGCTTAATGGAACCATGGGACTACCAATTCTCTCACTCAAAACCTCCCTGAAGTCCTCACACTCCAAGCGGTCAAGCTCGAGAAGAAAGTAATATATATGATGCAACTCTTCCCATGGTGGCTCAACTCCCGACATGGCCTCAATAATCACTTCGTCTGAAGGAAAAACACTATCAAGGTAGTCGTGCATGTGAGAAGACTATACTTCCCATGCAGGTAGCACATATGGGTCCTCCTCCTCCATCTGCAAAGAGGAAGGACTAGGCTCTGCAACACATCGAAGATTAGCTTGATAAGCTACCATAGTTGCAGGAAATGGCATGTCTGTCACGATGGGCTCACTCGAAGTATTTAGTGTAGGAAGAGTCCAAGGATCTTCCATATGACTCGTGTGAAAAGACACCGATCTCACAGATGTCAAAGCCTCACCAAAGCTAGACCCTATAATAAGGATAGGTGCATGACAACTAAAGCTTCCCATGAGGGATGGATACATGCCCACACCCACACTCCTAGTTTCCAGCTAAGAGTTCTCTACAATCGGGATCGAAGCTCCTGAAGATGCAGTAACCGACGGATTCTTGAATGATGTTTGATCAATCATAACTATCTTCCCATTAAATGGAAAGAATACAATGCGAAATAGTGAAGAAGCTACGGCTTGCATACTGTACGACCAATTCCTACCCAGCAAGAGATTGTAATCAAGGGGTGCATCAAGAACCTCGACTTCTATCGCAACGGTCTTCCCTCCCAAATGGACCTTAAGGGAACGAAGGATCCCGTGCGGCCTAAACGATATCCCATCAAACGTAGTTAACATGGTCGCAAATTTAGACAACTCGAGGGAACCTAAACCCTTCCAACACGATAATGACATCACAGAAGAAATAGCGCCTTCGTCAATAATAGTGCGCTTGACAGTCATGTTGAGACATTCTACATGAATCAAAAGAGACACATAGTAAGGCAAGCGAGGCTGAAGTCTTGCGGTTTCAAATTTGATCATGGAGGAAGAATTATCATCATTCACACCAAGGGCAGAAAGCAATGCCTTCCTTTGTGAAGGACAACTCTGAAGCACTTCTAGTGTAGACATCGCACAAAGAGTGTGGACCAAATCCTCAACAACAAAATAGTTCTGGGCAGCTCAAGCATTAGGATTGTGCCCCGAACGCTTAAGGACTCCCTCAGGAATGCAAGGTGAAACTTCAGGTTTATCCACAGGTTTTTCAATATGCAAAGGAGTCCTTAGTGGATTAGGTTCCTTTCCTGGGTTGGGTTGTGACGAACCATAGTCCTTCGCACGGGTCACAACTTTTGCAGCACGCACCATGTTAATGCACCCATGAACACTACCCTCCAGTGGATCTTGATCACCACCACACTGATCATGGGTCCTCAAGTTCATGTTTTGATTGTGAGGCAAAGGGTTAGTCAGCACAGTTGGGCCCTATGCTAAGAATATTGAGGCTTCATCAATACGAGGGCACAAGTAAGTGAGGTGATCTTCTTTACACAACTTGCAAGGAAATTTAACCTCATGTTTAGCTTTCTTTCCCCCCTAGCATTACGGGCATTCTTGTCATTATTATAAGCATTTTCATTCCTATTCCCACCCTTACAATTGTTCTTACCCTTCTTTTTATTCCTTCCGGGTTACTGGTTACCCTTCTGGTCCGACGATTGCACCGATAGCACACTGGCTGTTTGGGTGGGTTGAGATGAAGCCGTGGCTTGTCCCGAAGGAGATTGGTTTATTAACAATTGACTAACTTGTTTGACAACCGAATCCATGGGTTTAGCACTCACACAACCAACAATGCCATCATCATGTGGTCCAGGTTTAACTTTGGCGTCAAAACTAGAATGCGGAGCATTGGGAATGATCTCATATAACAAACCAGATTGAGCATAAATAAAATCCAGTTCTTGCGCCCTAAAAATGGCTTGTTCCTCATTTTGCACTCTGGATTTAGAAACATCCTTCACTATATAAGGCTATAAGGACTTAAGGAACTAGTCGAGGAGGAATTCCGGCGGTATAAAGGCTTTAATCAACCTCTTCCGTCTAGGCCACTATTGTATATGATCTGGGATATGTGTGGATTTATCCTGCCGAAATGTTAACAAGAATTCCGTACCAATGTCATAACGCACTGGTAGCTAGAAGTGGTTAATAAAAGTCATTGCTAGGTCATCGAACAAAGCGAATGCCTCCCTAGGTAGCTCTATATACCATTTCACGGCAATCCCTGTAAGGGTGCATTGAAACAACCTTAAACGAATTGAATCTTGGTTAAAGGAATTTGAACAGCAACATAGGTGAAAGGTAGTAACATGTTCGCTCGGATCCTCTCCCGATTTGCCCTCGAATTTTGGTATGTCCGAGGGAAGCTTAGTAGGGACAGCCGGCCAAGTCGGGTCACGAGCTACAGGATCGTTCGTCAATCTCGACAAGTAAGGAAGATTTAGCATTGCGAGGAAAGGGAGTCTAGGATGAGTAGGTCGATGGACCGCTCCCTGATAGTTCTGATTCACATAGGTCTAATTACCATAACCACCATGGACTTGGCCATAGTGCCCTTCTCCCATTTGACCCATATAGGGTGGCATGGAAGCACCATAGTGTGGTGTACCTTGACTATTCGGAGCTACAAAGCTACAATTTGGAGAGTAAGTGGGTTGTTGATACCTGCACCCATAAGGTGAAGAACCCTGTCCATACCTCGTCCCATAATAAGGTCCACAATTCATTGCATGAGATGTCCCATGAGACACTCTGTAAGTAGGGATATACGCTCTGGAAGTAGGAATATACATTCTGGAAGTAGGAATATACGCTCCAGAAGTATGAACATGACCTCTAGAAGTATGAACATGAGCTCTCAAAACAACGAGTGGTACTTGAACTTGATACACAACTGGTCGAGTAACCGCAGTACAGACATGACTTGTAGAAACATTCCGTCCTGAAGGACCACGTGAATGAGGTGGAGGGTGAACATTCGAAGAACTAGGGAGAGAGGATGAAGGGACCTATGTAATTATGTACGTGTTGTTCCCTATAGTCACTCGTCTCGTATCTGGTATCCTAATAGGATCACTAGCCCTAGGCCTAGGAGGAATATTTGATGTGGCTTCCACCGCTGGGATGGAAGGTGCAATGTGACTTGTGCTCCCAAACCTCTCCGCATGGTAAGGAATGAGAGTGCCCCTAGGCATAGTGTTAGGCTTAAACTTCGACTCGACATAAAATGCCAAATTGTGTGTGGGAAAACTAGACATATCATAAATATCATAACTAGTTCTCACGGGTTCAAAATGAGTCTCATCATATTTCGGCATTCCATACTGCCGATGCGTCAATGGGGGATCAACACTAGAGTAAGTAGTTCCATCATGAAAAGTACCTATCTCAAAAATTACAGGATCTAACTCAGTCAAATCAGGTGAAGGATCATAGTTAGGAGTAAACTCCCCATCATCCACTTGAATGGGAGAAGGTGGTTCAGGAATACCTTCAACATGGTCTCCCATTGTGTGTGAATCAATGTGCGAAGTAGTATTCCTGGACTGTCTATCACTCTCTCTCAAAGGAGGAGGAAATGTAAAAGGCGCAAGTCCTGCTAAACAATGAGAACGACAAGGCACCGCGCCTCAATCCATAGTGACTCAAAAAATATAAAAGAATATCTATCTACGCAAACCCTAGGCAAGCTAACGTGCACAAAGCATATGCCAATAAAATCTAAATCCAAACACAAGCAATCAAGGGTAGGATAAGTGAGCTCCTGAATGAAGCAGGTATGTCTCACCTAGGAGAGGCTTTAGACTCCCATACACAACAAGCAGAGGTACGTAACCAATTATTGTGGCGCTCAGCTTCAACGCATAAAGTGATTGTGTTGTCTGACCCCAACCTGGCTAGGACACTCGTAGAATAAGCCCTGAAGAGTAACCCCTCGATATCCTAGGTAAGGCCACTAAGGTCACCTCAATATAATCACTGCTCAGGAAGACAGTCGCAGGTGGGATTGATCGTATGGGCAGGGTAGCAAAGCCTAAAACTCTCTAAAGAGCCCCCAGATACGAATACAATCCTGGAAATATCTTTGGTGCTACTCAGTTATGACTAGGGGTCATCCCAATCAATAACCGCTCACACTGCCTTGTGCTTAACTCCCTTTTGAGAGGAGGATCTTGAGAAACAATCGTTATACCAAGGAATTTCACACAATCACATGGATAGACACATACATGTTGTTGTTTAGTGGTCTTGGAGAATTTACTCACAATGAACTGTTCCAAGACCCTAAAATCTAATCTTGTTGGTGAACCCTATCAAATAAAATAGTCTAATTCATTTTAATTAAGTGTTGATTTTAATTGGCTTTATTACTCAAAAGAGGTATATGGCTGTGCAACTAATGGCATTATGACACAACATGAAGCCAAATGCATACATAACAATCAATGCAAATTCATTGTGTCCATGAAAAATAGGGTATGCTACTACATGAAATGAACAATTTTCTTCAAATGATAGATGCAAACTTTCCTATATGAAATCCTAACTAATACTCCAAAGAAAATCTCTTGCAAGTAGTATGCAAAATGCAAGATGCAATGTATAATGATAATCAAATATGTTTGGATTTTTTGAAATAAAAATGAGATACTAAAGCAAAATAATGGTTCTACAACCCCCAGACTCTGCAAGCACACTTAAGCAGCACTTAAGCAAAGTACTAAGGTAGAAGAAATCTAATGCACTAATCCCAAAACCAAAAAATCGAAAAATGCAATGATAAGAACATTCTTCAAAAAATATTTTTTACCCAAAAAAAAACCACTCTGGTAAAAAACAGAGGTGTATACAGACTCTAGCAGTATCAAAGGAGACTCAGCAATCATCCAAATTCGCCTAGCAACAATCACTCTTCCTCTAGATGGAAAAAATAAGGGCATACACGACTGTTCGCAGTAAACCAGCGTGTGTACGCGGAAATAGCAGTGAAACCCGCGTATATACGTGACTGTGAGTTAAAAACTCGCGTACAGGAAGAAAGGTGCATAAAAATAAAGGCAAACATAAAAGCTGAGACAAACTTCACACCAATCAGACACTACCAGGCAAACATGCCCCCAGACTTGACACAGAAACAAGAGAAAAAAGAGCAATTCAAAGTCATTGAATGCCGATAGAAAACCCCCAAAGGACAACTACTAGGAACTCCCCAGCGGAGTCGCAAATTGTGTTACGGAGAGAAATTTCTATGGCTTGGGGTACCACAACAGACAGCTTGACTCCAGAATCAAATATCGAACACTAAAGGATCATACCTCGTACCTTATTCCGGACGGTTGAAGTAAATCCCCGTTGAGCTTTCCAATTTCAGCTTGAATTGATTAATCGCCTTCCTCAACAACAAGTAAACAAGACAAGCATACTATATATATCGGTGTTAGATCTATTCTAGCATATATAATCAACAATGTATAAGCATTTGAAATGATCCATGGATAAAATATTCATTCAAACATACATTATTGGAGAGGAAAAGATATTTCTATTAATATAAAATCAGATATTACAATGAATACAACCTCTATCGTGTTAAATTTTCATATGCTTAACTAAGACATAAGTATATCATTTAATTTTTCATAATAAAAGCATATAAAGCAGTATCACTGAAAGAAACAATATCACAAGAACAACAGAGATTTATCCTGGGAAAACCCCTAAGGGAAAAACCCAGCAAAAGCTTCCTCAATATAGATGCCCCAAAAGGGAAAAAGGTAAAACCAACAAGGAGATCAAAAACCCGATTCTCCTCCTTCTCCAGCAACTCCTCTCCTCCACAAGTGCGTTATTCCAAGTGAGTGTGTGTGTCACAAATGAGGAGCACTACACCTCTATTTATATTCATCCGTTTACTTAAAGTTTACTCAATCAACATGTCGGCTTAAGTTAACTCATGTAGGCTCGAGTTACACATGTAGGCTCAAGTAACCACACTGGGGTGTTGATGACCCACCTTTACAAATAGAGGGGACTACCTCATGACTCTTATTAGTTCTTCCGGTTAGGAGCATCGGGGTACAATGTAATACAAGTGGTTCTCTCGGTTGGACCATCGGGGACCACAAAAGATACATAAAGAATATTCTTCGAAGTTACAATATTTCAACACTCCCCCTTAACGAGAAGGGTATTCTACATCAACAACAACAAGAGTAGAGATAGCGGACATCATCAACATTAGCAAGGTAACACATCTATAAATCATTGGAAGATTTTCAACATCATGTAGTCTTCATCTTCAATCTTCAGTCTTCATCATCAACAACATCGTCAGCATTTTGATCTTTCAATTTGCAGCAACATATTCAGCACTTGGACCTTTTGATCAACAACATCTTCAGCACTTTCACTGGTTCGATCAGCAACAACATCTTCAGCATTTTTATCTTTCAATTAGCAACGACATCTTCAGCACTTTGATTGTTCGATCAGCAACAACATCTTCAGCATTTTGTCCTTTTGATCGGCAACATCTTTAGCATTTTCACTTTTCGATCAATAACAACATCTTCAGCACCTTGACCTTTCGATCAGCAGCAACATCATCATCATATTCTGATCTGTCAAACATAATCATCATCACACTCTGATCTTTAGATCAGAAACATCATCATAATACTCTGATCTTTCGATTAGAAACATCATCAACATACTCTGATCTTTCAATCAGAAGCATCATCATCATACTCTGATCTTTCAATCAGAAGCGTCATCATCATACTCTGATCTTTCGATCAGAAACATCATCATCATACTCTGATCTTTCAATCAGAAACATCATAATCATAGTGCGTCATCATCATACTCTGATCTTTTTAGATCAGTATGTCATCATCATCATATTTTCATCTTTTGATCAGTACGGCATCATCATCATTAGCAACAACCTGCAATCCACAACTCAAAGACAAAAAGTATTTGGATCACTTTTGGACTTAAAGTCCAGGGATGATACAATCCCACCACATTCTCGACAACCGAAGTTACTGGATTGATTACGGGAGAATCAGTCCCTATCACTTTAGGACTAAGTCCAAGGACGATGCAATCCTACCACATTCTCGACGACCGAAGTCATCAGATACAATTACGGGATAATCACTCCCTATCACTTTAGGACTTGAGTCCAAGGATGATGCAATCCTACCACATTCTCGATGACTGAAGTCACCGGATACAATTACAGGATAATCACTCCCTATCACTTTAGGACTTGAGTCCAAGGATGATGCAATCCTACCAAATTCTCGACGACCGAAGTCATCGGATACATTTACGGGATAATCACTCCCTATCACTTTAGGACTTGAGTCCAAGGATGATGCAATCCTACCACATTATCGATGACTGAAGTCACCGGATACAATTACGGGATAATCACTCCCTATCACTTTAGGACTATGTCCAAGGATGATGCGATCCTACCACATTCTCGATGACTGAAGTCACCGGATACAATTACGGGATAATCACTCCCTATCACTTTAGGACTATGTCCAAGGATGATGCGATCCTACCACATTCTCGAGGACCGAAGCCACCGGATCTATTATAGATAGATGTCCCAGGATGATACAATCCCTCTTCATTCTCGAAGACCAAGGTCTCCGGATCACTTTAGGGAAGGTGCCCAAGGATGATACAATCCCATCACATTCTCGATGACCGAGGTCACCGGATCTATTATGGACAGATGTCCCGAGATGATACAATCCCTCTGCAACATCACTACTCCCCCTTTCAAGAAAGGTCTTTCCGAACAACACCAAGCTTGTCTTGAAAGTGTTCAAACTCTACTCGAGGCAGAGGCTTCGTCGGTACATCATCATCCAAGCCATCATCATCTACGTCTTCAATATATGAATCCAAATCTATGACCATGTGTTTTTCTAGTATGTGAATACTAAAATCATCATCATCTATATCTTCAGTATAGAAATACTGAAATCATCATCATCTCTATATTTAGTATAGAAACACGGAATCATCATCATCTATATCTACAGTATGTGAATACTGAAATATCTATATCTTCAATATGGGAATACTGAAATCATCATCATCTATATCTTCAATATGGGAATACTGAAACATCATCATCTCTATATTTAGTATAGAAATACTAAATCACCATCATCTGCATCTACAGTATCATTATCTTCATCTTATCTTATATGTAGAAATACCGGATTTTTATGGAACACAAGGTTCTTTGTCATCACAACTGTGGTAATCACATAGAATCATTGTTATATCCATCTTCAGCTCAAAGAGACCTGATATTGGCTTCTGAAGCCATATGGCTTCATAACATAGTAGAGCAATCTGCTATATATTCTGCTTCAACCGAGCTAAGAGAAACACTGGACTGTTTCCTGCTAAACCATGAACTCATAGCAGACCTCAAAGCATATACCTGATTTGATTTTCCTGTCTGAGATACTTCCATCCCAATCTGCATCTGTGTAGCCATACAATCTATACTCTTGGCTAGCATCATAGTATTGACCAAATTCTATAGTCCTCATCACATGTTTTGCAGCTACTAGGTGAACCCGTCTTGGTTGAACAAGATACTGACTTAAGGTGTTCACAGCAAAACAAATGTCTGGTCTGGTATTTGTTAAGTACATCAATAACCCAATGATCTATCTGTAGTGAGTCACATCCACTAACTCTAATGAGTCATCAACTAACAGCTTCAGGTTGGAGAACATGGGTGTGGCCATGAATTTGCATTTCAGCATATTGAGTCTCTTCAATATCTCTACCACATACTTTCCCCGGTTGAGA
>LPNX010725579.1:217071-262872 GCA_001517045.1 Pseudotsuga menziesii
GTCAATCCATCACAAAGCTATCCATCATGTCATACCCTGTCGAACTCAGATATAATTTTCTGTGAAGTGGAGTATCATCTTCCTTCTTCATTCTACACAAGTGGTTCTATGCTTGACATATACTGGTCAATAGAGTGTGTCATGTCATAGTCTATTCTTTCTAGGGAGAATCACGAACCTTGCTTTGTACATCATATCATATACATCATTCCCCATGATCAACTATTATTCTTTAATCATAGCTTCTTCCATAGCATTCTTTTCTTCATCTTGAGTTATCTCTTGTACCCATGGTGGTCTTCATCCTTCAAGGTGGATCTACAACTCTCTGAAGCTCTTTCTTTCGTCATGGTGTCTGTGACTCTGGGAGCTTTAGATTCATGTTTATTGGAGTGAATCTTGAATTGTCATCACTTGTTCTTCAGAACAAGTCTCATCCTTCTTTTCTTGAATGAGGCTATACATGACCTTTCCTGCATTTCAAATGCACCAGTTGCATGGTTAGAACTATTTCATAAAACATATGCATAACGACAAATTCTTATGCATCATGCAACTGTTTATTCAATACAACATTCAACCATATCTCACATAGACTTTCTAGATGCTTTCCATCTCTACCATGACATTATTGAGATTGTGCACTAGTCCAATATGTCAGCAAATAGGTTTGATAAGTAGCAATGGAGAGTTGTATAGCACCATGAGCTACTTACACATCACATGAATATTAGTAGTATATAGTCATTAATGCAAACAATATATCATGCATAACACATCAACTGAATATAATCAAATGTGTAACAAAACAATATCATGAAATGACAATTGAATACTTATCTTTATTTGTTTCATGGGTATTCTCCTTCTTGAGTCTTAAGCTTCATCGACTTCTTCATTTATGATAGCATCGTTTCTTATCCGAATGCTGAGGTGAATAAGAAGTTATTCAAGAGTTGAGATCTTCATATTTCTCATTGACTGAGGGATCTTCTTTGGAAGATGAGAGCTTGATCTTCAGAGATGAGCTTCTTCTTCTTCCCCAAGTCGGCTGAAAGTAATCACTTCCTTCTGAAACACATTTCTTAAATGAATGAATTTCATGATCCTGGGAGGCCATCCAAGGTGTCCATCACCACTTCTGCATTCTTCACTTCTTCTTTCCCCGCTTGAAGTTGTTATTTGATTTGAGAGATCCTTATGACTGCATGGTCTCTGCATTCTGGATCTTCACATTCTTCAACTGGTTTCTTAAGGTCATATTCTAATCTATGTCGTTCCCTATAAATAGCTTGGTCAAGGAATCAAACCTCATCGATGTATTTAGGGAATACACTTGTAGTACAAGTTGATTCGAAATTGAATCATCAATGATCTTCTGGGATTTGACCAAGTTCTTCTTGAGAAAGGCTTCTAGCCTCACCTCCCTCTGAAATTGGAACCTCTATGCTCATGTAGGTGTCCAATCCATTTTCTTCAGAGAGATCATATACTTCTAGGCTTGGAATTTTTCAACTTCACCAACCTTATCATCAAGCTGATGTCATAGATCACTTTGAAAAGAGAACCTCAAATGAACATAGCAAAGGATTAGATCTTACTGATTTGAGGTGTCCGTTCTCGTTCCGGAGCTAGCTAATCTAGGGTTTGTCATAGAAACCCTAATTTTAAAACTCAGAATATTTCAGATCTGATTGGATATACAAATAGATCTCTTCAAATGGAGCTGTCTAATGTACTCCATTTCTGAAAACAGTGGAGGGAAGGTCCCGGAACAGGAAGCCCTAATTTTCCAATTTCTTCTGCAAAAATGCCTGTTACTGTTTCTGTGATATCTATGACATTTCTGATCCTCTATGTCTGAAATTTTTTACTGAGGTAACCTCACATGTCACTGATCCACCACTACATGTTTCATCAGAATTGGTTTCACCATTTTGTATTTATGATCATTTTCCCAAGGTGACCTATTACAGGACTGTTCAGAACAGCGAAGTTGTATGGAATGCCACGTGTCACTGGTTCATCTTCTGAGTCTGATAATTGGACCACTAAAACTAGAGTCCGTTCCCTTTCTGGAACATCTTCAGGAATTCCATTTGGACCTCTGTAGCCCAATATATTGCAATTCTCCCCAGGTGTCCTGTTTAGGGATGAATTTTGGAAGAGGCTGGAACCCTAACTTAGAGAGAACATATCTCCTGGAATACAATGAATCTGTGGATGAATTTTGGATACAGTGTTCATCAGGATTTTATATTTTTCCCCTACACTTTTCAGTGCCTTATCCTTCACCAATCTCGAAATATAGCGAATGTTCCAAAACATAGAAGTTTTAGTATTTAGGGTTTTTCTAGCTCGGGGTCAAACTAGGGTTTGAATTTCCTAGAGATTCACCCGACCAAAAAACTTGATCCAGGTCTCTAAAATTTGGTTTTGATGAGGAGAACAATCCTATGCTTCTCTCACTCAAAAATTCCTCTTCTGTAGAAAGCCCTAATTTCCACAACGAAAATTGAAAATGCTTGGAATCGAATTCCTCTTCGACAGAACGATGCACCCTTCAAAGGAGAGTCATCCTAGCCTTCTTTTGCTGATTGATTGTGGAGAGAGAACCAAAAATAAGAATCCCTAGCTTCTGTAACTTGTGAAAGCTGCCCTATTCAGGTTAGCTCTCATACCATGTTAAATTTTCATATGCTTAACTAAGACATAAGTATATCATTTCATTTTTCATAATAAAAGCATATAAAGCAGGATCACTGAAAGAAACAGTATCACAAGAACAACACAGATTTATCCTGGGAAAACCCCTTAGGGAAAAACCCAGCAAAAGCTTCCTCAATATAGATGCCCCAAAAGGGAAAAAGGTAAAACCAACAAGGAGATCAAAAACCTGATTCTTCTCTTTCTCCAGCAACTCCCCTCCTCCACAAGTGCGCTATTCCAAGTGAGTGTGTGTGTCACAAATGAGGAGCACTACACCTCTATTTATATTCATCCGTTTACTTAAAGTTTACTCAATGAACATGTCGGCTTAAGTTAACTCATGTAGGCTCGAGTTACACATGTAGGCTCAAGTAACCACACTGGGGTGCTGATGACCCACCTTTACAAATAGAGGGGACTAGCTCATGACTTTTATTAGTTCTTCCGATTAGGAGCATCGGGGTACAATGTAATACAAGTGGTTCTCTCGGTTGGACCATCGGGGACAACAAAAGATACATAAAGAATATTCTTCGAAGTTACAATATTTCAAAATATCGACATGTCTGCGAATCAGAGAAACTGAATCCCCCACTTGGTCCTCCACCACCACAATCCTCCATCTCTCGATAGGAAGATCACAAGCAAAAAACATGCTTGGGAAGAACACAAAAGTGCTCCAAGGGACAAAGGGATGTAGACTCAAGCACAAGTTTCGGCAACAATGGACTATAGTTTCTTTGCTCTCAATTCTCTTATGCCTTCAATGTATCCAAAGAGTTCCTTATATAGATTTTCAATGGAGTAATGAAAGGTCGAATTCGAGTGATCTCAAGGCATATGGAAGGCCAGGAGACAAGTGAGTCGGATCCATGTCAAGGAAAACTCCAAAAGGATTTGGATTTTGTACACATCTCAATGTACGTGGTTTTAGGGGTCAAACCCGCGTATATATGCGATAAGGGGTTTAAAAGTTGCGTATAACAATTTTCACATGTTTATAGGGATGGTCTAGGAAACATCAAAGGACAAAAAATGGTCCAAGGGATCTAAGGAGTCTGCAGAGGGACAAGGGGAGGCCATACAAGTGTGATTCACCTGGTGTGGTAAAATGAGCTATAACACCGTGTGACCTTGAGAGTTGCGAGAGTGTTGTGAATGCTCTGAGTGTTCATTACTGTTACTTGTTCTGTCTTTTGTAGCTGAAGACCCTAGGCCTCTTCTTCCTCTACCTCATCCTCCCCTTCCTCGATCTTTGTTGAGGGAAGCCTTGGTGTTGAATGCATTGGGAAATGATTCTTCTTCTTGATTGAATCATGCTTCATGAGATAGAAGAGATCGAGTCTCTTCTATGGTGAACTCAGACAGATCTTTTGCCTCTTCTATGGCAGTCACTACCATAACAAACTTCTTGGTGAGACACCGAAGAATCTTTTGAACAACGATATTTTGTTTTAGCAGTTCACCATACGTTTGGAATTGGGTGGCAATACCCAAAACCCTTTTCATGAACTAATCTACACCATCTTAAAACATTCAAATTGAAGGCGTAGGGTTTGTATTCTTACTGTTTTAATGTGATTCGTTCCCTTGTAAGCCAATGAAAGCATATTCCAAGCTTGATGTGCGCTGGTAGCTCCAGAGATCCGTGGGAAAATGGACTCCTCGATACCATGTGGCTCTGAGATCTTGGTCTTGGCAAGCTTCAACGACAATTTTTTGGGCATTACTCATAGCGGCTACCGAAGTTGCATCAAGTTCTTTGAACTCGGTTTCCACCATATCCCTACATTTGTTGAGATGCAAAAATGTATTCATTTTTATAGACCAAAACTCATAGTTATCTCCGGTGAGAACTGGTCCCGAGAGCGTCATCAATGTGCGCACACTAGCCATTATATATGACAAAAAAAAATTGCCCTTCCCTTTCTCCTTTTGTTTTTCTCCCCCCGCTTTTTTTTAATTCAAAAAATGGAGCATCGCTCCTTCTTCAATGGAAAAAGCAGTGAGGGGGCATGGTGCCAAAAATTGGTGTAACTTTTGGAGTTTCACCGGGCTTTCAAAATGCAACTAAAGCCGTGGTAACCTTATTATCCTCTTCCCAAGTGGTGGTGGCGTAGCTTTTTCACTTTGTTAAATGTGGGATAGCCTATGTTGGTAACACTCTTCCCGAAAGGAAAGGGAAAAAAATGGCCACTTGGCCTTCCTGTAAAAAAAATCACCACTTGGCCTTCATGTAAAACAAATAACCACTTTTTAGGGTTAGGGAAAAAAAGAAACCCAAAAATCAGATCTCGCAAATTAAAAAAAGAAAGAGTGCTTTCCACTCTCTTAAAAGGCTTACCCCAAGAATGGATGGATTCAGGTGTAAGCTCTCATACCATGTAAAAGAGAACTCATTAAATAGTAAATACAAAATAGCAATACTATGGGTGAATTCCATAGGTCGAAAAATACCATGGACCACCTAACTCACCAACTAAAATACCATGAGCCACCTAACTCACTAACTAACTACATGTGAGATTACATTCTTCAACAATATGTAGAATGGGTGGTAAAACTTGTGAGTTAGCAATAAGTAAATAGAAGAATTCTTTTATTTAAACGCTTGTAGAATTAGGGTAAGAACTTACTCGATTATTTTTTAGTAAAGTTAGGGTAAGAACTTACTCGATTATTTTTTTGAAACTGAGTTGAGAGATTGGATGGGAACCAAGCAGTTTCAAAAATAGAGCATTGTCTCATCCGTAGTTCTTTCCACATTGCAAGCTTGTAATATCAAAGAACCTAAACAACTACTTATAAATAACCCAGACGAGTTTGATGTAATGGATGGGTAATACCTTCTACATTATATCACATGTAAATAAAGCAAGGAACTCTTAAGATTATATTCATAGAATCATATTTTGCAAAAGAAAAATTAATGATCTATCAACCTGAACAACGACTTACCTATCGCATTCATAAGCGTTGTTTTTGCCACACTCTACAGTGAAATCCTTCACAAACTGCATCAAGATTTTATAGTTTAACCGGTGGCAATTTAAGAACTACGAAGAACAAGATATTAACAGAGTTACCCGATACATTTAACCAGAACTCTTCCCTCTACATAGTTAGGGTTTAAATTATTGAACATTATCTTCAGAAAGATCAAGACTCCAAGAAAAAACTCACTCGATGGGATACAAAGGAGAAAAACCAAGTGAGGATTTTCAAGAAGCATTAACCACACCATTGCTGTCTGAAGGACAGCAAGGTAAATGAGGCATAATGGTCACACTTTTCTAGTCACGCAAACCCCCACGCTCCTCATCGATGGCGTATGTAAAACCAAGTGTCCAAGCAGGATAGAAAGCACATTTTTTTCTTACCATGAGCCCTAGCGACCCTTAATGGCTTTCACATGGCCTCAACCTTTAACCCTAGTCGCGTTGTCATTTTTATCATGTGTTGTTTCACATTCAGAAGGTTTAAAACCTTAGTTTCTAGTTATAGTTAAAGTTGTGACCACTTTTTAAAATATTTTCATGTCACAAGGGTTCACAAAAACCTATATATATATATATATATATATATATATATATATATATAGTTATAGTAGTAGTTACAAGGGTTTTAAATGAGACCTATGTCTTGCTCGATTTAGGATCCAAGAGATAGGTCCACGAACCCTATTTAACTAAATCAAAATATTAGAGTTAGTTGGTATTATGAAGTTTATGAATGCTACCTAACTAAGATTAGATACATTTTGATCCTAATAAAAAACATAATTGTAAACATTGTGCATGGTTACAAAGATTCTTTATATGAAATCTTAAGTATTTTAGTTATGAAAGTATACATATATAATTTAGGTAAATTTCTAGGTCTGTGAAAGATACATTAACAATATCTTTTTAATAAAGATCACAAGGATATTTTTTTTCAACAAGATCACCTAGAGAGTTTTCTAACAAGCATACTTGTATCACATTCTACATGATTAGTATTGGATATATAAAGATAAAGGTACTTGAATTACATCAAGAAAGGTACTCTAATCATACTTTAATGTGTCACATGATTTGAATCATATTTTAATGAGTCACATGATTAATACAATTTTTTTCAACAAAGATATACAAAATACCACCAAGATATTATGAGGAGATATCTCAATAAAAACACATGAAAGTCACCAAGATACTACCAAAATACCTTACAACACATATCACAAAGATACCTTTCTAACAAGGAAACATTTGTAAAAAAGATTACAAATATATATTTTCTAGCAAATATCACAAATACCACCTAAACACTTTATGAAGTTTAATCTAACTACAAAATTGAGCATATATGTAGTTGTTCCGATCTAACTAAGAAACCAAAAATGGCCATAACAAATAATAGTTAAACATACTACTTTTTATCTGAACACAAAGCATAAGTCTTCTTTAGAGGACATTCAAAAATCCATTATACATCAACTAATAGTAATCAATGTATGCCACTAACATAAACCAATAGAAATCATACATCGGTTATCTTACATGCATCCACCTTACATACATTGATCCATAGTACATCAACTCGTAATACATTGTCCATATATTAATCATACACCAATGTAAACCAATGACAGCCATAGATGTATCAATTGACAGTACAAACATCAATGATAGTACACCAATAAGAATACATCAACCTTAATACATCAATCATAACAACTTAGAGAAATCAAATACAAGGTAGTCTAATCTTCATCACATCCAATACCATAACCACAGATTAATTCCCCATTAAATCACCACCTACCATTATCAATATATATATATATATATATATATATATGTACTATTTATTCATCAATTCAATATACATGCCCATGTTAAAAACAATTTAGCAAATGAGTTTATATCCATTACTTCAAATGCCATTTAACAACTATACTAAAAGATATTAATATTTCATTGAAATAAATAACAAATTTATATTAAAAAAAACATAATTTATCTCCATTTTTTTTGCATGAAGTAAATGCAATACCCACACACAAACATCTATAAATTAGAATAAAATAAAAAACTTAAAATTCAAGATGCCTTTCTGGTTTTGCTTTGTCCAACAAAAACACTCAAAGCAAACTACAAACCTTTCACCATTAAATTCAATATCAACAATTTCAAAAATCAAAAGGCCATGTAACCAACATGATACCTTTTCAAATACCATAAAGCCACCTAAGTAACTTGAAAATGAGGTTATCATCCCCTTGAATGCAAACTACAAACATTCCACTATTAAACCAAGGAGAGCCAATATCCTTTCACTATTAAACCTAGCACAAACTTTTCAAAGATCATAAAGCCATGCAACTAACTTCTAACTTCAAATGAGGTTCTCATCTCTTTGAACATAGTAAGGATTTAGAGGATCATGATTATGTTTCCCTTTATATGTTGTAATAAAGGATGGAGGATCATTGGGACTTTTTTCTATATATTTTTTCACTGAGCAGCCTCGAGCTGTGCATTTATAATAACTCCTGCAAGTCAAAAAAATATTTTAATGAGTAATAATCATAAAAACATGAAAAAATACAATAATAAAAATAACTTAAATTGTAAAAATAATATCAATAAATTCAGTTCGAACTTAAAATATTTTATTATTATTATCTAAATTGCACTAAAAAAAATATTTTTTAAATCTGACTTAAAATTAATATAAAATGAAACAATTCTTATAAAAAAAACATATTAAAAACATAAATTTTGTTAAAAATAATTATAATTTTTATTAATTAAAATACAAAATATTACATTTATAACTTATAAGTTATGAACATAAATACCTTCCATTAGGGTTTGATTTTCTCTTTCCATGTCCATATTTGATCCATCCATACCCATCATCAAACTGACCAACTGTTTTTATAAGCACTACCTCAGGTGTCCTACTTATAATCCTGTAATTTCAAAACCATACCATCAGATAATATATTAGCTATCATACATATCCTGTAATCTATCTCAATTAAACCACAATTAAGATTTTAGATTTTATAACGAACTTATGTATGATCTTGTAATCTCAAATCCACTCCTAGATTTTATAACGAACAAATGTATACAAATATCATAGAATTAAGAAAACACTGTAAATACTACCTTCGCATTGAGTAGCAGGCTTCGATGGAGTCCGCTCCTAGTGAAGTGAGGATTCTGTATGAAACATTATCACTTTTAAAAGTCCCTGGGTGGCCCATTGACGCTATTTGATTGGAGGTTGAGGTTTCCCTTTGCAACGATGATGATACTTCTGCTCAACAATTCAATTCAACAGTAATTAACTAAGTAGCCTGTTCAACAATACCTGTTTTTATATGTGTATATATATTTTATTAGTATTTTTTAAATTTTATCTAGTTTATACAATCTTAATCAGTTATATGTATGATTTTAAGATTTTTTCTAAATTTTAAATCAAACTTTCAAAACTAATAATATAAATATAACTAAAATAATATCCAAATATAAATATATCTCTAGATGTATCTGTAATTTGCAAACTTTCATGTACCTGTAATATCAAAATCTTCTTCAAGCAAACCATCCACTCCGAATGCTGTACCAACATTTTGAGGTTTAGGATGATTATGAAGATCTCCATGATATTCAATCTGTGATATCTGCTTCGCATTAGGAAAGTATATAATCTTCCTCGTCATTGTGCAACTTTCGTTTTTACACCTGTAATAATAGCAAATATAGTCTCCGACCAACCTTTTTTCAGCGTACGTCCTCCAACAATACCCATCTTCAAATATCTCTCTTGATAGCATAGGCACGTCCTCACAAACTCTATGTGTTGAATCATTCTCAGGAGTTGATCGTTGATCAATCAAACTTGGTGTTATTGGTAAAGTATCATTGTTAGGAGTTGATGGCTGATTAAACAAATTAATTAAACTTGGTGTTAATGGTAAAGTATCATTTTTTGAAGTTCATAGCTGATTAAACAAATAAAAAATACTGTGCTATTGATAAAATATCATTGGATTCAATGCACAGTTCATATATATCTGGAACAAATTTGAAGAAATTAAAATTTAAAAAAAATTAAAACATAAATAAATACAAATTTTAATACATAAATCACTACTTTATATCAATTTAATCTGAAAAAGTTAATTCAGCATATTCCTAAAGATGAGAATGGTAAGCTTTTCATGTTTATAGTATAAACAATTCAGAATATGCCTGGAAATTAAAATAACTATAAACAAATGTTTATATACACTATAAACAAACCAGACATCTCATTATATTGATTAATGATCCGTATAAACAGATTATTATAGATTAGGGGTGGTTCATACAGTAAATAAATTTTATATAGCTATTATTACAGTTTACTACAGTTTACTATAGGTGGTTGGGTGGTTTATATAAACTTTATATAAAGATTATTACAGTTTTTTTTAGGGATGGTTCAAAGTAAACTTTATATCTATATAATAATTTTTATTTGTCAGATTTAAAGTAAAGATAGATGTATAGTTAATTGTTTTTGTAAAGAAAACAAATTATTGCTTTTAAAAAGTGAAAGAAAAATATAAACTACATGTTTAAAAAGAACAAAAACTTTGATATGATCCCAACTAAAAGGGACCAAAATTGCCTAAATTCCAAACAAACCAAAAAAAACATTCCCTAATTTTATAAACTAGGGAAGACATATATATAACTATGATTTATGATTGGTCAAAACAAATTAATGACAAAGGCATTTTTACTACTACCCAAGTTGAGCACATACATCATCATATATATACCACGTCATATCATATATAAACCATGACAAATTATAAAACTCATCATATATAAACCACTCTAGATGATAGAATTTATAGAATTGAAATAGAAAAAAATATATTTACATTCTCAATTTTTCAATAGACTTGACCTCGTTAAAAATGATAATATTTCATGGAAAGATTATGAGTTTTCTAGTTCAATTCTAGAAGAATAAGAGAGAATGAAATATGATAAAATGAAAATGAAATATCACTAGCACTATTGATTTAGATGTGCCTCATTTTGCATAATGACTCAAGTTCAGATTCCTCAAAACCTAATTAGCCACAAAATCAAAACCATGAAACAAAAAAAATGATAAAAAACCCCAACTACCTCCATGAGAAACACTTAAATCCAAAAACCCCAACTACCTCGAAGAGAAACCCTTAAATAGCTAAAAAAAAATCTAACTAACTAGACACCAACAAAAAAAAAGTACCTTTAAACCAACACTAAAGTAACCTTCTATTTGAAAGAAAGAATATACAGATTTTCTTAATTTAATTTATAACTATAAATTAATTACTTGAAACATAGAATCTTTGATCCAAAATTTACACCTATGTAAAAAAGAAATATATATATTTTTATATTTTTCTTAATTACTAATTAAACAATATATATTAAATAAAACCTTGAAATTTTTTTAAGACTATCTCTGCTATTATAAGTAATCACTAGGACAAACCTAGTCTGTATGATAATGTCTCATACATTTTAAAGAACTGTTCTTTGCCAATAAAAGTTATGCTATCAACCCTTTGGTCTCTTTGGAGAATGCCCAATCAGGTCATTTGGGAGGCTAGATGCTTACATTCTTGTTGGTTCCAAAGTAATAGGGTGGCTTCAATGATAAGGTACTATGAATCAAAAGGCGTACTGCATGGTTAGTTTATCCATTGGTTGATTAGCAAAGCATTGTGGGTTATTTTGATGGAGCCCATTGAAATGGTGATCAAATTGAACTAGTGCCTATATGTATTGGCTCACTATCTAACACCAAAGCAGAGCTTCTTGAGGGTTTAGGTTTTTTCTAAGGAAAAGAGAATAATTCCCACTACTGTTTTTGGGGATTGTAAAGCCATAGTGGACTCAGAAAAAGGAAACCATTACTTACACACAATCAAGCTTCAGCATTGGATCAGGCACACCAAGGACCTCATTAATTATATTCAGCAAACCATTTTATGTCATATCTTAGGGAGATGAACACTAAAGCAGACTCATTATCGAAACAAGCCATTGGCGGGAGAATGGAGTCCATTGATTAGACATTGTTTCATGAAGAACCAGAATAGAAAACAACTCTCTAAACATTAGCTAGGCATGAAACTTGCTCCATAAACAATTTGAAACACCTAGGATGTAGCCTAGTCATATGATATGCAAGTTATTTTTTAAGATAGTGGAATTGAATTGCTAGATCTGAACAAAATGTACTCAAGAAAACCCTCTCTGTATGACACAACTTTCTATAATATAAAGTTGTACTTTCTGTGTGAAAAGAAAATGAACAACTACCCTTTCTTTCCAAACAAAACTCTCAACAACAACCTTTTATTCCTAAACAAACTTACACAACATTGAATAAAATGACATATGTGAAAAGGGTATTCGAAAGAAAGAATGAGAGATTTCAACAAGGTCGTTTGAGTCAAATAGAGTGGTATTGTGAAGTAAAGGAACTAAGTCAAACAGAGTGGTATTGTGAAGTAAAGGAACTAACTATGTGCACGGCATGGATGATTTTTATAGCATGTGGTATTAGGATGGAGATGGACCCAACCATTCTAGTAGTTAATCTTTCCATTAAATTATCAAATTCATTAAACTATCAAAGTTAGTTTTCAACTATGTTTTCGAATCCATAAGCCTTTGTTTTAATAAAGCTTATTTTGTTAAATTTAGGTAAACTAATGATAATAATAATTTTTGGGTATGCTCTAACTAATCATAAGTTTTTGTAAGTAGATACAAACTTTACCTTCGCATTGAGTCCTCATCCACATAGATCTCATTAGTGAGCTAAAGTTAAATTCCTAAGAACTAATTAATTCAATGGACATTAGAATTTAGCCCAACTGAATTTAAGTTCCAAGGACTAATTAACTAAGTGGACATTAGTGAGATGTAAAACAGTTGGTGGTAGAGTATGGTTAAGAGGCCCGGTAAGGAGAAAGGTCGTTGTTCTAATCCCCCATACCAAAATTCGATCCATGTTATGGGTTGGTGTGGTCGAGACCTAGGTCTACGCCCAGTGAGATCCCTGTGATTTTGACAATCCCCTGTGAGATCCCTGTGATTTTGACAATCCCCATCCCCTGTGATTTTGACTACTTAGATGCCCAAAGTTCTAGTGATCAGTTCCGCCACTTTGCCAACAAAAAAACTCAATGAACATTAACATTTAACCTTCACCCACATAGATGTGAGTAGTTAGGGGACTAAGTCAACTGAATTTATGTTCAATAAGTTATGTTATCGTTTAACTAAATATCAAAAAAATTGTCAATATCGAGGCTATACTATATTTTGTTGAGCGATAGCTAGAAGCAGCAGTTTGAGTTTACGTATATGGTGAAGACTGACCAGACGTTTAGTAATCAGGTAAAGCAGGTTCAGACTCCGCATGTTAACGCTACGTTGAACAATATGCTACGCATGCACTATTGCTGGATCACATGGAGGCTGGATGGAGGGATAGATTCAATAAACCTTATATGCCCGAATAAAGAACTGCGTGCCTAAGAGCACCAAGACTTCAAAACTCGATCACGACCCAACATACTCCAAACCCCACCCCCCCAAAGCCTAGGGTTTTCTATTTATCAAATCGTATTTCATACAGTTTTTCATATTGACGGACCAGGGATGAAGAACCATAAATGCTGTAATTAATTTACTTGCCTAACAATAAATGGGACTTCTCGACCTCAATGGATCATATGCCCAGGACCGTGTACCAACACAATTTTAAGAATCTTGAGTTTATATAAGTATATACGAACTTTACTCTAGCTTATCTTTAACAATATTCAACATGTAGCAGAGTAAAAAATGTTGCTGCTGCAGCATCACTGTGGGTTATTGGATCTCAACCTGTTCGAGATCCAACCAGTCACAATGCTGGTCCTAACATTTATTACTCTGCTACATGTAAAATAATTTTGCAGCATCACTGTGGGTTATTGGATCTCAACCTGTTCGAGATCCAACCAGTCACAATGCTGGTCCTAACATTTATTACTCTGCTACATGTAAAATAATTTTAAAGCTTAACCTACACCCACAAAAACCTAAATACATATCTAACTGTTTAGCATATCTCAGTGCACAATAAGGTCTGTAAAATCACATAGAGTATATTTTATGAAAACAAAACCCTCGAAATTTAGCCAACTATGAAATAAATACAGTGGATAAGTACTTTTTATTTCCAAAGAATACAAATATCACCAAACGAACTGACCTGCACATTAGAAGCAGCTGGAAAGTCGACGGTTTGCACCTTAGAAATATGGGGAGAGTCGAGCAAGGAGGCGGGACTCAAACCGCGCGGTATTTTCGACAAAGTGGAATCAGGTGTTGGTATAGGCAGCAACTGCATGTTTTCATTTTCATACTGGGTGGTATTCAGTTGCGGAATAGATCCCCCAGTCCTTGCACATAAGCTTTCAACCAAACTGCCTCTGAAACCACCATTTGTCATACTGACTGGTTCAAGCTGAGAGATGTTTCCAGGCGCATCACAGCTTTCAATCAGACTGCCTGCGAAACCACCATTTGTCATACCGACTGGTTCAAGAGAGATGTTTCCAGGCCCATCATAGCTTTCAACCAAACTGCCTCTTAAACCACCATTTGTCATAGTGACTGGTTCAACCTGAGAGATGTTTCCAAACCCATCACTTCGGCGAGTCATTGCACATAAGTTTTCAATCAAACTGCCTCCGAAACCACCATTTGTCATACTGACTGGTTCAAGCTGAGAGATGTTTCCAGGCCCATCATAGCTTTCAACCAAAATGCCTCCGAAACCATTATTTGTCATACCGACTGGTTCAAGAGAGATGTTTCTAGGCCCATCACAGCCTTCAACCAAACTGCCGCAGAAACCACCATTTGTCATACCGACTGGTTCAACAGAGATGTTTCTAGGCCCAGTGATGGCCACACCATATAAAGGATTTGGAAAATTAGATGCGGTACTGTTATTATCATTCCAAACATTCCCCAAAGCTGAGCTCCATTCTCGTGTTTGTGAATTATATCGATAGTAAGCCATCACTGAAGATAGCAGTAGCAACACAACAAACATAAAATGGATCGGGCACTCAAGATAAACATAAAATGGCACTGAAGATAAACATAAAATGGATTAGGCGCTGAAGATAGCAGTAGGAACACAACAAACATAAAATGGATTGGGCGCTGAAGAGAGCAGTAGCAACACAACCGTAGGAGGTGTTTAAATATTCTATTTGGGTGAGACGTTTAAATATTCTAGGTTTTGGGTGGGACATTACTTGGCTTGACATGGAATTTGGTATTTTTTTATTTTGTAAAATATTAATTCAATTATGTTTTAATGAAAGAAAGAAACAGATTTAGAGTTTAATAGTTGTAACTAGGAATTTAAATATTTTTAATCCCACCCCAAAAAATCAATATTTTAATTACCCCACCAATGGAGACACCAATTGGTGTATGAGACTCCTTGTTTTTGGGACAAGGGACCACACAACAAAGAAGCTATTTAAATATTTTACCATTTGGGCCAGACATTTAAATATTCTAGGATTTGGGTGGGACACTAGTTGGCTTTGAGCTGGAATTTGGTAATTTTTATTTCGTAAAATATTAATTTAGTTATGTTTTAATGAAATAAAGAAACGGATTTAGAGTTTAATAGTTGTAACTAGGAATTTAAATATTTTTAATCCCACCCAAAAAAATCAATATTTTCATTGCCTCGCCAATGGAGACACCAATTGGTCTATGCTGCCCCTTGTTTAGGAATTTAAATATTTTTAATCCCACCCAAAAAAATCAATATTTTCATTACCTAGCCAATGGAGACACCAATTGGTCTATGCGACCCCTTGTTTTTGGGACAAGAGAACCACAGGTGTACATACCCTACCCCCTTTGGGTTTGGACATGTGAGACCCCTTGTTTTTGGCACAAGGGACCCACACGTGTACATACCCTACCCCCTTTAGGTTTGAACATGTAACCTCTTAGGAAAAAACATATGCTCTTAACCATTAGGCCTAGTGAGGCTTGTAATGTTAAAGAGTTACAATTTGGATTTGTTTAAGTTATATGTTTTTAATCAATTTTGTTTAAAATTTGGTTAAAAATTTAGAAAAGTTTATTAATCAAAATCTTGGTTCAATAAGAATATTTAGAATATTACTTAGATTTATTCATTTAAAAATACAATTTAATAAGAAAAAATTGTAATTTGATAAAAAAATATGTAGTTAGGGGAAAAATCCAAATCATTTAAAGTTTAGAATAAAATGGTTACATATAAAAAAAACAATACACTTTATCATTTATTATAAGGTTTGTGAAAATTAATTAGCCTTATTGTTTGTGAATTAATTGCTCGATGGAAAGTAGGCACATTTCGAAGTAATTTTGGTTATTTTTTTGGTATGTTGCAAAGATTAGCACAACATCTTAGTAGATAAGATGGACTGTAGGTTTCATATGTTGTCTATATTAAATTAAGTATAAGTGAAATTTTCAATAATTAAGGATTAATGGGTATCCTCATCATTTTTCCCGTCTAACTTAGGAATGTTAGAAGGTAATTTAATCGGGACTACTCGCCAAGTCAGATTGTGGCACACAACGTTGTTCATGAGTTTTGATAAGTCTCACAAGTTTAAATTTGGCAGGAAGGGTAATCGAGGCCGACTTGGAGATTGATATTGCATAGTGTGGGGCGAGGAGGTGCCCGCACGAGCATATCCAAAAGAGAGTTTGGGATTTTCCCCAGCCACAGGTTGTGAAGAACTAGAATTTTTTTTAAAGGGATTCCACCCAAAGGCCAAAGGATTACTCACGTGAGGTGTGTTGTACTTCATTCGACTGATTCAAGTTGAAGCTGGAGTTGTAGGTATAGGAGATGTGATTCCCCCACTGAAAAGTGAGAAAGGAGAGTTATCGAAAGGTGTGACCAACACTTAACTAGAATTCTGAAAGGTGAAACTTGAAAAGTGTTTCAGGATTCTAGATGACACACTAGCATAAGTAGGCGAAGGACCTACATAATGAGTGGATGTAGGAATGTGTCCCCCAAACCATGGAAATACTTGGACGGATGAAGTGGAACCACTAGGAGCACTTTATGTGTTTTGAAATTACAGAGAAGAAGTAAAAGGTACACTAGGTATCTGAGTGACCACCATTCTAGATTGGCTAAAAGTGTTTAAGGGTGTCGATGGATTAGACACCCGGGCACTTGGAGACATCGGAGTTGATGAATTAAAGTTTAAGGACACTACTCGTGTAGTAGAGATACTTGACCTCGGTGCACTCAGGGGTTAAGGAGAGACTTCACTAACCACCATGGCTGAAGTGGGGGTATGCATATCCCCAAGACCTTCTCTCGAGCTAGACATAATGGAACTAAAAGGAACACAAATACTAGGTGGACCGAACATATGAACTTGAACTAAAACAAGATCTCTTAACTCGATTAGATGTTAATTATAATTCCTTGTAAACTCTTGAGCTTGAAAATATTCAATTTCCACTAACAAAGGATCGTGCTCAGTATAACAAAGTTTAGGTTTCCCTAGACTTTCACTAACTCCAATCGATTCAAAATAATTGTTTGTATCGAATCCCTTCCTTTGAGGTGGCAGTGGAGGCTCCACTGTTGAGAGCAGAGGAAGTTTTTGCAACCTTCAAGACTTAAATCACACACCTAAAGGTTAGACCAGATCACAATCAGTCCATAGAGGAGAGTACTAAAAATATCCTAAGTATCACAAAAATAGGCACGTAAAAGACACACCTTCCAAAGGAGAGTGTGAGATTATTAGGGCCCAGAAAAAACGAGTGGAGATCGGAGAACAGTTACCTAGGGTCACATGGTAAGTTTTCTAGGTGCAAGCGTTTGAATCACTAAACTTCCCTTCCAAATTTTTATTCGAGGTTTCCTCTCGAGTATTCCCTAGGTATAGTGGAAATAGCCTTCCACTGTCACCTATGAAAGAATCGTAAAGTCTCGATACTAAGGCTACGAAGCTTACAGCAAGACTTCGGCAGAATAGTCATAGGTATGACTCGTGTGCATGGATAGGGTAACTAAGACCGAAATTCAAAAGGCATCGGCACCTCACGGGGACCAAGGTGGTAATAAAAAAACCCTTGTACCTACAAAAATTCCGGTTTATGCTCGAACAAGGTATTGGAGGGGTATCTCCACAACTAATTCCTCACATGACCTCGTAGTTAAATCCTATGTTAGACGAGCTTTCTGATTGATCTCTTGCAAATTTGGATTTACCTACAAGATAAGCCACTAAGTCTGAGTTTAAGCGATCCTAGATAGCTGAAGATGACCTAGTCTAAGATCCAAGCCTAAGCTAGTTGATGTAGACCCTAGAAAAAAATGTTACTCTTAATAGATTTTAATTAATAGCGATATTTTTTAAGTTTATTATTACTCAAGGTAGAGGAAGTGCAACTTGTGGTGTTATGACTCAACTGAAAGAAAAAATTATGTAAAAAATATCAAATACAAATGCTATTCAACATACTTTTTCTTTTTTTGAAACAAATGAAATTTGTTTAAGAACTTTGAAAAATAAAAGACTTCCTTTTTTAACTTTTTATTTTTGAAAATAATCGAAAAACAAGAGTACAAAGAGCCTATCTGATACTCACAATGAAACTACAAATGTTTTTTTTACTTTGGAAACCAAGTAGATAAAAAAGTTAACAAAAGTGAAAAGTTCAGACCACTACTAAAAAAATCAGACTCAGAAAAGCACACTAGAGAAGTGACTCAGGTCAAGAACCCACATAACCACTTACACTTCAACCAATAAATCCAAGAGGAAACACCTACATAAAATTTTCCACACGTACTCAACATAAACATTGCAAGACAAGTTATAGTGAAATGCACCTTGAAATAGATCAACACAAACCTAGGAAACAACCTTAAAGAAGTAGGCAAATGCCAAAAATGCTCAAAAAAGGGAAACTCTAGAGCTTGGACACTATCCTACATGAACTCACAACTATTTAGTGGGAAACCCACGAGTTACTTGCAACTCTTACTAAGGAAACCCAAAATTTCGATTAAGAACTCACAACTATCTAGTGCGAAGCCCGTGAGTCACTCATGACTGTTACTAAGGAAACACATGACTTGAAGTAAGAGCCCATCGCTATAACTACAACAACGTGTGAGTGGTTGTAATTTTTTTCAAAATAAAAAAATTCAAAGACAAGGAATCCTAAAGGTATAGAAGGACTCACTAAAGATGAGATAATTGCAAATCATGTCAGAAACAAAAGAGTGAAAACTGGACTAAAAATTTTATTGTAGAGGCCCCAACACAAACTAGAATCCCCAGTGGAGTCTCGAGTTCTATTGTGAGGGATATCTACCTTATTACTTTGGGTGTGCAGGTCACAAACATACTAGGGTATGGCTTGCAGACATCAAGGATTATAGAAACATATATAAGAGAAATATGGTTAGTGGAACATGTAATTTTTTACCAATAGTTGATCAAAGCTTTAAACTTCTTCCCCAAATGCTCATCAACATTTTGATCTTCTATACTTGCAATAAAAATTAATGTTCCTCCATAGTATACCTTATTTTTATCTAAAGAAACATGAATAAATTACAATTTCATTTAAGAATAACTAATGATACATATCATGATTTAGAGCAACAAAGACATGCACTAAGACAATATGGAAGAAAGAAACTCTTTATTAAGAAGTTCAAGAAACATTACAACCTTGTATGAGACAAGATCCTTTGCAAAACAAGAAATTAAGTTGTCTTGATCCTCTCTCCAATGTATTTCTCCAGCATAACCTTGCTCTCCAAATTGCTCCCCCTATCTTCTACCCCTCCCCTCTATTTATACTTGCTGGTGAGGAGAAGTTACGAGGCCTAAGATGGTTATCATTTCGAACCCAAATTCCCCTAAACTAATAAATTTTTTTATTTTTAAATTTGTCTTAGGGAACTTGTGGGTGTAAGTAAGGAAACCCGTGACTGGATCGCAACTTTTACGAAGGAAACTCTCAAGTGCAGATTTTTAGGGATAACTTATGGGTTGCATATAAGTTGGCCCATGAGTGACACATGACTTGTCAGAACAAAATCTGCGAGTGCAAGAAAAACTCATTTATAAATATTGGTAAGGATGAAGAAACAATTATGTATGAAGGATTCACTTCATCTATAATTTTTAAGATAACTCAATCAAAATTGTCCTTTTGTGTACTGACACATTTAGTGTCACTACTTGGAGAGAGAAGTGTCATTTCATGGTATAACACTTCCAGACACATGGATCAGCCTCACGATATCCATTTGATGGAAACAAAGATAATCCTAAACTTTGTACAAGGAACAAGAACAAACGGGATTCACTATGTTGCACAATCTAGCCTAGTGTTAGTTGATTTTATTCATTTTGATTGGGTAGGTGATAAAATTGATAGAAATTCAACTTCTAAATATGTGTTTATGCTTGCAGATGGACCAAAAAGCTGGTCAAGTAAGAATCAAAGCGCCACTGCACTTTCATCTGCAGAGGTAGAATATAGAGGAGTTGTGAATGGAGCTACTCAATGTTTGTGGTTGCATGGTATACTTGGAGAGTTTAGGATCAAGTATGGGAATTCTATAGTTATCTATTATTACAAAAAAAGTATCATTCAAATCTCAACTGATACAGTGTTGAGGTAGTGAACCAAACAAATAGAGATCCATATGCACTACATCACATGACTTGTGCATGATGTTAGAATTTGAATGTCACTTAGATAGTCAAGCAGATAGTTCTAATAATGTTTACAGTAAATGGACAATGAAGATACAAAATAAACAAAACAAACCAAATAGGAAACATATGAGTATTGCTCAGGAATTTATAGTATCATTCACAATAATTAAATCCAGTGTTACAATAGTTTACATAGGAAAAGAATTTGAATCAATTAGGGATGGATTCAAATATATCCACTGAATCTGACTGTATATAACTAACCATCTAACTCATGGTTTCTAAATCAATATCAAAGTCCAATAGATCAACTCCCGGATGTCCAACAACTCAATCAATTAGTGATAGTAAGTTAACTTAGTGCAACTGAGTGTGGCAAGTGGGAAAAAGCACCTACTCCACATGCAACCATGCATTAGCCATGCATAAGTAGCATTAGCTAACTGATTGTGAACTAACTAAAAGTAATTAGGGGATAACTAAGACTAACTAGTTCCAACTCCAACTAACTGAAGGAGGTTGGTGCCGGGACTCCCAGTGACTCCAAAAATGTAGGGATTGGTCTAGGAGGTGCCCAAACGGATGCATGCACATGCAGTAAGTGGTTGTTAACCTCTAGTAGTGTTCCCCATACTCTAGTAACTGTTACATGTGGACCCAATGGTACTAGTGGAACCAAATAATTAATTAAGGTACCTAAGTTAGGATAAATTAATTTAATAGACTTTTGACCTAAGGGAGGATTAATAATCCTAACACCCCCCTGAATCCTAACTTGTATAATTATGGGCCCTCGTAATAGGACCATAGGTCACCCAAATACAATATAAAATATAGTAAAAAATGTTACTTTATACAACTGAGAAAACAACGGAAAAACTAATGGGAAACCCCCCGCGCACCCCCCCCCCCTCAAAATAAGCAGAAATACAAATTTTGAAAAAACTTGTAAAATGTTTTGCTGCTATTTGCAGCACTATGCAACAACAGTATCTTGGTTATTCTATGTAAATGAACCCATGAATCCAAAAAAATTTCTTTTGTCTAGAGGAATATTCCTCTTTGAAAGAAGATTAATGTACTCAAGTGAATCAGAAATATAAACAGTTGCACGATGAAAACTGGACCCATGTAGAGAAACTAAAATCAACTAAAGAGAGAGAAAAAATTCTTGATAATTTGAACCATGTGAGTAACACCTAATAATATGATATATTTTATCCCTGAACAAAAAGCCGCGAGTGCTAAAATCAGCCCAAAGTGTTCGGAGCAAGTGTCCAGGAAGATGCATAATGTCTTCCTCTTTACTAGTTCTGTGAGGGGATGAGAATGTGACCAAAGGTAGAGAAGCACTGGGACTATGGAGAGTGAATGCTTGAGCTCCATAATCTGATATTACTTCACAAATAACCAACAATTCAAAAAATCTAACATCAACAAACTCATAAGAGAGAACTAACATCGAATCCTCAACAACAAAACTTAAGGAGGCTTGCAGTGCTTGATTTGTCACACCAAAATTGATGAAACTTGTTACAAGCTATACTGTATGCTCTTGAATCTTAAAACATAAAACAAATATTATCAGATCAGAAAATAAATCAGATCTAAATAGGCTCATATCATATCCAAATCTACAAAGTGAAATCAAATCCCCAACATCAATTTTGAAGGAGACTTGCGATACTTGATTTGTCACACTAAAATTGATGAAACCAGCTACAAGCATGACTGAAGGCTCTTGGATCTTAAAATTTGAAACAAATAATATCAGATCAGATACAAATAAGATCATATCAGATCCAAATAATTCCATATCAGATCCAAAAGTGTCGAATGAAATCAAATCCCCAGCAACAATTTTGAAGGATATTTGCGGTACTTGTTTCTTCACACCAAAATTGATGAGAACATCTACAAGCAATACTGAAAGCTCATGAACCTGAAATATTGAAAAAATTAATATCAAATCAGATCCAAATAGTATCATATCATATCCAATAAAGTTCATATCAGATCCAAGAGTTTGCTCCACTGAGATGGTAGATGCACAAATTTCTCTTTCTTCAAAATTCTTAATATTGGTGCATGCAATCGTGTAAAAATTTCTTGGAAGCTCAAGATCAATGAGAGTGTTTGAATCACTCATACAATATGAAATTATTTCAAAAATATACAAATATTTACAAAATATTATATCAGAAAACTCATGAGAGAAAATTGGCATCAAATCCCCAGCAAAACTTTTGAAAGAGATTTTCGGTACTTGTTTCTTCACACCAAAATTTATGAGAACAAATACAAGAAAATACTGAAAGATATTGAACCCTAGAACCAATTAATATCATATCAGATCCAAATAATATCATATCATATCCAATAAATTTCATATAAGATCCAAGAGTGTGATCCACCGAGATCGTAGATGCACAATTTTCTCCTTCTTCAAAACCCCGAGTATCGATGCATGCAATCATGTAGGAATTTGTTGGAAGATCTAGATCAATCAGAGTGAATGGATCATTCCTACTATCTGATATTATTCCCAATATATCCAAAAAATTACTTATCTTCAAACCAACAACATCATTAGAGACAGAGAAATCAAATGCCTCTCCCTTTCCTGGTGCAATCACCGGTAAACTATGCAAAAAATTTATAATAGAAGAATCATTGGAGAATTTTTTCGTAGAATGGAAGGAGAGATTATTAAATAACATATATTCGAATGTCTTCTTTTGGATCATCCATGTGAGGAGATGAGATATCAGAGATCTCATACACTTCCGGAGCAGCAACAGAACGAGTCATTCCAATGAGACTTTCTTCAATTCAAATTGTTTGTGAGAAAGATTCTGCTTCTTCTTCATCTTGAACAACTTCACCAGAGAGAGTAGAGGTTGAGAATTTTGAGTAAATAACTCTCTTGGTTAATAATGTGCTCTCCAAATCACTATAAATATTCTCATTGTGCTTCCCAAAGGTTCTATCTAGTTTTGTCCAGAGATATTTTGGGGATTTTGCAAAATCATTAAGGTAGCACAAGCTTGGAGACCTCCAAAAAGCCATACATATTGTTCCATAATCTCTATCATCTTCATTTAGCCAATCATTCTCATATTCATAAGACTCTTTACCAAGTCCCATAGATACCTCATAGAGACCTTGCCTCTTCATGGATGCAATCATCTTCAACTTCCATTTTGAATATCTTGTGGATGGAGTAAGAAGAAGAACTGATAATATCAAATCCATTGAAAAATATCATTGAACTAAAACTAAAAAGAATTGAACTATGTTAGAATCATGCTTTTACTCTCGACATGAACATGTTTTCAAGGTTTGTCACTCCCTCTCCGCTGCTCTAAATAAATTTAGAGCTAGCAAATCATCATAGGGGACTTCTGTGGAAACCCAACTACTTTTCATATTCAATGGGGAGAAAGAAGCATGAAAACTGCTTGAGAAGGTTCTATTACCATGTTATAATTTGAATGCCATTTATATCTTCAAGGAGATAGTTCTAATAATGTTTGCACTAAATGGAGAATGAAGATACAAAATGAACAAAACAACCACACAGGAAACATATGAGTATTGCTCAAGAATTTATAGTATCATTCACAATAATTAAGTTCTGTGTTACAATAGTTTACATAGGAAAATATTCAAATCTATCCACTAGATGTGACTGTATCTAACCGACCATCTAACTGATGGTGTCCTAATAAATTTAGGAGTCCAATAGATCAACTCCTAGATGTCCAACAACTCAATTAATCAGTGATAGCTAGTTAAATCGGTGCAACTGAGTGTGGTAGGTGGGAAAAGGTGCCTACTCCACATGTAGCCATGCATTAGCCATGCATAACTAGAGCTAGATAACTGATTGTGAACTAACTAAAAGTAATCGGGGGATAACTAAGACTAACTAGTTCCAACTCCAACAAGTGAAGGAGGTTGGTGCCGTGACTCCCAATGGCTCCTAAAATGGAGGGATTGGTCTAGGAGGCACCCAAAATGATGCATGCACGTGCAATAAGTGGCATTTAACCTCTAGTAGTGTTCCCCGCACTCTAATAACTGGTACATGTGGACCCATTAGACCAAGTGGACCCATTGGTACTAGTGGACCCAAAGAATTAATTAATGTTCCTAAGTTAGGCTAAATTAATCTAATAGACATTTGACCAAGGGAGGATTAATAATCCTAACACATGATAGGGTCATTGCTCTGCATTATTGCATATCATCTGAGCATGTTGCAAACATCTTCACCAAGGTGTTTTCTGAAAATACTTTCAGTAATATAAAATCACTATTGGGGATAGATGATCATATGGTGAAGACTGATAGAAGATAAGATTTCTTAAAATCTTGTTCATGTCTATGTTTATGGGAGGATTTTCCCCTTTGTGGTTTTTCCTCTTTCTTTGTTTTGTATGGATAAGAAGTATGTAAAGGGTGACTAAGACTTGTTTCTAGGCCCTATATATCTGATATTTCTATGATGTTGTACATAAATTCATGCTTAATAGGGGGTGTTGAAATAATCAAAACCCGTTCCCATACTTAGGATAAAATAATTAATTGTTTTGATTAATTTCCTAGGTACTACACAAGCTAGTTGGCCTCCACTATCTTTTTTGTGGTCAAACTTGCCAAAATTTCCTCCTGGAGTGCTTTGTAAATATTGTGGATAATATTATACCAACTAAAATAATTCCCAGTTTAGTAAGTGCGCATTCGTGTCTTATCCAGAGTTTCCATATTTTTCTTTAGTTTTAAGGAAAACGATAAAGCTAGTTTTAAGGTAGAATGCCTTGCTTTTGTCAAAAATCACCCTCCTTATTTTTCTCACCTAAAAGCATGATAAATTCCACTTTCCTTCATTCATCATCTATAAAAACACATTCATACAATTCTTTAGCCTCTTGATATATTAGGAAAGTTTTTTATGCACCTATTGGGGATTTTGACTAGATTTGTAAGCCTTCTTTTGTACGGTTTCGAATGCCATGTTTATGATTTTGAATACTTGGAGTATATACAGTATTGAAAATACTATTACTATATAATGATGGATTATGTAAAATAATATAACAACTGTTTGTTTTATTCAACTGATTCAGCCTCCTTTCTTGAGTGTTTCTTGCATATTTTTCAAGCAATTTCATGAGTTCAAGTGATCTAAGCTTGGGATTAATTTCCACACTTCCATAATGGGTGTAAATGAGGGAATCTCAACTCCTAATTCTTGAATGATTCTTGTGCTCAATATAGAGATGACCATGCTATGTAAAAATTTTCTTTGGTTGAAACAGTTGGAGACAAATAGTTCAGTGCATAAATTTCAATCATTCATATCCAATAGAATGACAAAAATTCAACACAAATATGGTCTATATATCATGTTAAATTAGTCATTCATTCACATGATCTTGCAATAAATGGAAGGTGGTGAAAAATTATGTCACACGGGGCAATCTTTCTAATCGTTTCAAAGAATCCACCAACCAGATTGTCACTTCACCTGTTAGCTCACTGCAAGTTACTATGCATTAATGAAATATGTGGCCAAAAATCATGCTGCCAAAATATTCTGTTACTTCACATTAGCTTTTATCTGACTATCATCTGCAAAAAAAATCGTCATTCAACAATAATTATGCTTTTGCGACATAATTCAACTCCTCTTGCGATAGACAGATAGTCAACAACACTTTTCTTCTTTTTTAGATAGACATATAGTTGGAAACAAAATTATTCTTTTTGGACATAAAATATCTTATGCGGAAGACCCATGGTTGTGAAAACATTCTATACTTTGTGATATCAATTCTGTTTTTTACAAAACACTCATAAGTTTGTGAAAAAAACTCATAATATTTTGAAAAACACTTATAAATTGGCATAAATAACACTCATAAATGGTGCGGCAAAGACACTCAATTTTTTTTCATTCTCTTTTAGAACTATCAGTTGACCAAAGTGTGGCTATCCTGAGAAGGCTTTAGCCGACTTCCATTCACTAATTCTTTGAATGGTGTACCATGTAATTTATGTAATTGCACTACTCCTCCTTTTTTTCAATTGTACTGACAAGATCAAAAACCCATTTTTCAAATTCCTATAAAGTTACTTGTGGAACCATAGGCGTCTGATCTTAGCATGATAGTTTTTGAGTTCTTTGGGAGATATCATAGCTGCGACAATAATATCCGGCATTTGCATGAAAGGTACACCACCACGATCCATCCTATAAATTTTTTTGCATTGTTTCGTTTCCTGCATAATGTCCTCCTGCAACACCAACATATGCATCATTCAATACCACGGGTCACTCATGTTCCAATATGCAATGACGAAGGGTTTCATTTGGACCCATTTTGTATAACTCTCCATTGATCAACTAGAAATATGAAAACATTTGTGAATTAGGGAGACTATTGTCAATATTACTAGGATATGCTCCACTTTCTAGCCTTGACAGATGATCTGGTCCAGAATTCAATCAACCTAGCTTAACAATTATCTCAAATTCAAATTCTTGGAAGAGGTGAAGCCATTGACAAATACCCCCCCCTAACACTGACTTATTGACCAAATATTTCAATGCATAATGATCTATAGACATATTGAAATGTCCTCCCAGCAAATAGTGTCGAAATATTTCAAGAGCATATACCCTAGCTAGTCCTTCTCTTTCTGTTGTGGTATAGGTCTTTTTCTTCATTGATAATCTTATACTAGAAAATGCAATGGGATGATCAATAGAACCTTTTCATGGTTGTGCAAGTATGACACCTAACCCAACAGACAACACATCAACATGTACATGAAATTATTTCTTCTAGTATGAAAAGACTAATATAGGTGTTGTAACCATCTTGTTCTTCAAAACATCCATATTCTCTTAACATTGTTCACTCCACTGAAACTTAATATCCTTCTTAAATAATTTATCCATAAGGGTAGTCACCTCTGCATATCCTCTGATAAATTTTTGATAGTACCACGTACATCCCAATGTAGTTCTTAATTTCTTTACTATCGAGGAAAATGGTATGTCGATGATAATCGCTATCTTTATAGGATCCCTTAGTATTCTATCATGAAAAACCACATGACCCAAGAGAATTCCAAAAGGAGCACAAAATACGCATTTCTTCAAATTAAGGGAAATTTGGAATTGTTGACATCGTTCCAACATCATTCTAAGACTCTCAATATGATCTTTTATAATCCCAAACACTGTCTAGTCGTCAAAATAGACTTCAAGGAATTTATGAATAAAATCTTTAAAAGCAGTGACCACTATCCTAGAAAAGAAATCAAGAGTATTCTTGAGTCCAAAAGGCATTAGCCTATACTGGAAACATACCCACTCCATCAAAAATGTTGTATTATGTAGATATTCCTTTTCAATTTTGATATAATGGTAACCATAGAACCCATAAGTAAAAGAATATATTTCTTGTCCCCTGATACTCTCCAATAATTCAGCTATAAATAGTGTCAGAAACGGGTCGTGTAGGAAGGCATCATTTAGCTTTCTTAGGTCAATGGAGATACACACTTCACCAACATTTTTCTTATCTTGTACTACCATAGGGATAATCCATTCAGATTCTTCATCAATTTCTATAATTCCCACATCTAACGTTATTTCTAATTATATCTTAACTTTTTATTTGTACCTTAGATTGAGCCGATAGGGTCGTTGTTTAACATGATTTTCATTGGTATTCAATGTAATCTTCATTTCTCCAAGATCTCCAATAATTCCCTTCATTTCAGAAAACTTATCGGGGAACAAATCCTGAAACCCATGTAGTATTTTTGTAATTTTTCTGACTGTCTCATCATCCCAGTAATAGCCAATATTAACAAACTTTGTGTTCTCTGAAGAACCAATATTCACCTTCTATATTTTCAAACAATTCGGAAAATTGTCACTTGAAACACCTAATCCTTCCACCGCATGAGTACCTTCAGAATCAAGAATATTTATGTTGTGTGGGTCATCATCATGAGGTTATCCTTTTACATTATACCATTCCATCCATTGTTGGACTATCACGTCTCTCTGACACAAAGTTGTCGTCAACACAGGAATTTGTTCAAATATATTAGTCTTGATTTGTTAAGTTTTTCGTATTGCTTAGATGATATTCTAGAACAATTTAAGATGGCGGGATCAGTGAAAGAACGAGTCTAGTGACAAGAATATATATATATATCCTGGGAAACCCTCATGGGGGAGAAAACCTAGCAAAACTTCCTCAGTATAAAACTCAACCAAAATAGTGTAAAACCCAAGACAAATGATTCTCTCTTATTTTTGGTGCACTTATTCTTCTTTCACTTGCAAAATTTCTTGAGTGAAGTGAGTAGAAATGAAGGAGGTGCCTCCCTATTTATATTTGACTCTTGACTTGTCCTAAAAAATAACTAGGCCGAATTTTCTAACTGATAGGGATGACTTGACTAATAGGACACCAAAATAATATCTATTAGAATGACTCAGGGGTACTATTGACCTGACTTACATCTGGAGGTTTACAATGATTCTTTCAATGACTCTTACATGACCAATTACATTAGTGACAACTCCTGAAGGATAAATACAATTATCACAACTAGAATATCTTTCGAAGTTACAATATTTTAACATGATCACTTGTAGAGAAACATCAATTGAAGGATGATCCTCAACAAATTCAAACCTATGTTTTAAACTAGCATCTATCTCTTCCCATTCAATTGTTCTTGATTGCAACTCGACCGATGTATACCAGTTCCTTGGTATCATGTCCAAAGTATGTATAAACTAATGGACTCATTCATATCACGGTGATGTCTCCCATGTCACATGAAAATGTTCAATATGTTCAACAGGATTAGTCAACCTTGTATACTTTGGACGATTATTAAGCATATTTTCTCCAAATCAAACTTCCAACAGTCTTCGGTATTACGACGATTATGAAATAGTCTACTTGTATGCCACTCACCATATTACAGGTGTATCCTTGAATGAAAATTACATAGCTAACAACCAATGAGGTTATGTTATTTTCTCTTCAAATTTTGTCAGAAAAGACTCTAGGTTAGGTAAACCTTCATAGGTAGGCAGATCACATAGATCAGTATTTTCTTATCACACTGGTCTTGTAATTCTAGCGTATATTTTCATTGATACTTCATGGAGTCGGTTCTACTAATTCTCCAATGCTTTGCTTGAATCTGATGAGAAGGAACTAACACTTCGTGAGATAAGATTTAGATCGACTGTTAGCTGCACATAATCACCCATCACTGAGGTATCTTGTATATATGGTCTAGATAACCATCGTTTCCTTCATTGTTTACCTGCTTGACATACTTATGGCCTTCTATAGGATCAAGTAGTGCGACCACCCATAGCTCGTCATCCTCGAATGTTAAGCTCCTCTTCTTAAAATTGATAATAGTACATTTATTCATGCCCGAGTCGATCCCCAAAAATGTAGGATACATATTAGTATCTTCAACAATATCTATCACTTTAAAATTTGCATATGTATTGGTTCCTTCTATCTTGACCGGAACTTATGTCATTCGACCAATAGGAAACACCTTCAACTGATTGGATAATATTAGATGGACAGAACACCACAATAGTCTCAGCTTTCCCATACTTTCCCATGTTTGTCTAGTAAGGATGTTAACATCACAACCCAAATCTAGAATAATATATTCCATGCCATAATTTCCTATCTGCACAGTCAAGATTGTGACCAGTTTTCAGTCTTTTCTAAATGTTGTTAACCCTTCTTTCTGGTCACACATCTTCTTGAGGTTCTTATATTAAATTTGATAATTTTTCTACAACATTTTTATCTATTATTATTGCAATACGACATTAAATAATTCATTCAATTTACCAACATTTTCTATTTATTTATTTTGAAATAGCTGCTCGAATATTTGAAGCATGACAATATTGGTCCTTCACTTGGTACAAAATAGAAGTCGACACTTGATTCTCATGATTGACTTGGCTTCTTCCATGATGAAATGCTCGTCGTGTAAAACGTCCACCTCCTCCAGGTTAAGGGTATTGTTCCTCTAGGTACTGCGCTTAAGCATATTGAGCCTATAAGTATTAGGCCTGGAGAAATTGTGCCTGAACTCAACATTCTTGTATCTATTTATCATTCTTCATCAGGTAGGTGTCAACTATCTTCTCATGCATTAACTGATATGCTCTGCAATACTTCTCATCATGTCCTTAGGCACAAAATATACAATATAGAATAGCTGGTGTGGTTACTATTTTTTGTAAATATAGACATTCTGCCAACTGATGTCCTATGGTTTGAAAAATTCTACACCAAGGAATTCCTTATGTTTTTATTGGATTTAATGCTCGAGATGCAAGTTAGTTCGTGAAGGATTTTGGCATGGGGTTAGAGCGCACAAAGTGTTGTACCACCAGCGACAGAAAGGGTGTCGAAAATGACAAAGGTCAGTCGTAAAGGGTAAAGAAGATGACAAATAAGGATATTTTGGTTAATTTAGTTAGTGATTGGTCAAGTGGACCATTTTGTAACAACCAAGTGAGCCTATAAGTAGAAATAGGATTGTGAATCTTAGATAAGGAATTTTTATTTTGATGATTCTTATGAATTGTATCTTAGAGATCGAAATTTTGACATCTTTTGGGTTGTAATGTCTCGCACCTGCGGATGTTGTTGTGTTTGAGGATTTTTTCAGTATGGATTCTATTTTTATAGCCTCTTTTCAGCACTATTGGTTTGAAAGTTTGTTGATATGCAATGTATCAGATAATTTAATAAGGAATGATGAACGATTGTGCTATCTTTGGGTTTTTATCTTTTATTGTTATGTGAATGATCTGAATTACTACAATACTTACTATTTTAATGTATGTCAATATCTATGTCGATCTGAGCATGTGTTAATGCGAATAAGGATTATAATGATATGTAGAATTGGTTAATGGTGCATTTACATTGTATCTTGTTATGATCTTAGATCTCTGGGTGATGTTGCGATTGCATATGAGATCATGTGCATCATCTTCCTACTGCGGAAACATGGTTCCTGCAACCCTCCCTCATACATCTCATGTGAGACTACACCTACTCTATAGTTGTTGCTATAAAGGGTAAACCATTTTCAGGTCGATGTTTAGGGAGTCTTTGTAGATGATTTTTGACAGTAGTGTGAAGTGAACCCCTATCAAAAAAACCACGTCAACAAATGGTTCTGTTTTCGGGACCATAGTGTAAAAAATGAGACAACATGATGTGGCATCCAACGAAGCCATAAGTCCAAGATTGGTTTGATAAGAAGGCTCGAGAGTTTGCGGAAGAAGAGAACCAGAAATTGAGATGGTTGATAGAGGAATGGTTGGGAAAGTATATCTACTCTAATATTCACAAAATATTCTTCTCTAAATTTTTGATAGTACTCTAAGAATGGTTAGCGCAACTCACTTTTCAGAAGAAGAATTTCCAAGGAGGAGAGACTAAATAGTAGACTTTGGAACTGATCCAACAATTGTGTAAGGTGAACAACAAAGATTCAAGGCTGTCGATGTGTGGAAAGACATCAGTTTGGAAGGGTACATTACTGATTTTGTTGTCAATACAACTAGATCTTACAGTGATGCAGAAACGAGATTTTTTAAGGGACCAAGGGGAATATTTTTGTTGTCATTGCAATTGTGGATCAAGATGCTCATCTGTGAAAAGAGGATATTAAAGAAAAATTCTTACAAGTAAATACCCGGTGTGCGGAGGCTTTGGGTACTGCAAAGATAAAGTCTTGATGGAATGATATGGGGTAGATGGATGGTGTTAACACTATTTTGTTTTTGCTGAAGTTTTCATTATCATCGTATAAATTTCAAATTTTCATTGGTGATTTAGGAGTTCCAAGGTTTCGCTTGGTTGAATAATGGGTGGAATTTTCATGTTTGGTAAGATAAAAGGTTCTAAAGGCGTTTGAAGCAAAAAGAAAGTGAATTTTTACAATTGGAAATTTTTTTATCTATTTTGGATAAACTTTGCAAAATTAGTTCTATAATAAAATATGACTTAATATTTTGGGGCTAAAGCATATTTTATAAAAATAAAATCAAAGGTTATTTTTATAAAATCTATATTGGGTTAAGATTTATATTATTTGTTAAATTTAAGTGCCAAAGGTTTATTTTTGGGAAAGTGTATGAAATGGCCTTAAATTTATTTCATATAAAAAGAAAAAAGGATATTGACACTAGGTCAATCTTAGAGCTCAACACCGAGAGCTACCATTTAGAGCTCTCCCTCAAATCCAAACATCAATTCGTATGGGGGCCACCCATTCACAATATCAAACTCCACCATCAAATTCCAAGCGCCAAAGTTCACAAAGATTAATATATCATTTGTTCCTTGATATAAGCTAAAACAAGTAGCGCATACAAACAAATTTATGCTTTATCATCCTATGCATATGGATATTAATAAAAAAGTGTTTTAATACACACACACACACACACACACACACACAAAGTGTAAAACACAATGCGAATTCCCAGATGTAGTGAATAATGTTTTAATGAGATTAAGTGGATAGGATGGCCATATGGGTTATGGGGGTTTGCATACAGACCAGGAATTATTTATAAGGGAGAATCTCTTCAGCAAAGAGGTTATGGTAGGAATTTTTAGAAATTTCCCAAGAGGTCGTGAGTGATGAGTGAATTTTCCAAACTGGATTCTCATGTCACATATATAAAAAAAACAGTAGCCTTCTGCAATTTCTAAGGAAACATTAACTTCTTGAAGATGTGGTTTATGTGTAAAATTTTTATAGCTTAAGATGAAGATGAAACGTGGTAGCAATGCAAAAATTTCATTGATAATGAAACAAATATTGATTAGTATCATCATGAACTAGCGCTGGTACTGAAAGAAGGGTTGAGACGACGCCAAGAGCTGCATGCATAAATCCTGATGAGGTGTTTTGTAAGTAAAATTATGCAACCAACAGTCATGACATGATGAAAAAGAGAACAAAACTTAATATATGTGACGACTGTGGTTTTTAATCTAACTCATATTATTGCCATGATTTTATTGAACCTCAAGAAAATTGCAAAAACGAATTTGAGAATGGGTTGTTGATTGTTGGGTTGGAATATTTGTTTACTTTACAAGTTTTTAAAGAAGAGTCATATTGGAGGCCACCACCAGTGTTGATTTTAATCCTCTCTGCTTGATGCATGAGATCACAACCACTTTTATGGGTTATGGTATTTATGAGACTGATTCGCTAGAAATTCTTCCTTTGAATGTTGTGTTTGTTGATGTTGGGCATGCTAGTATGCAAGTCTATGGGGAGAAGCGGCATATGATGAGGTTCTTTAAGCTGGTGCAGAACCACTGCAACATAGGGGAGGTGAGCTCGAAAGTTCTAGAAAATAGGTTTGTGGAATTCCAAATTTGGCACAGCTTCGGGACATGCCTTCAGTATTTTTGAAAATGGATTCTAAATGATAGAAGCAACAAGGATCAATGACACAGGTGAAACCATCCAACATACAACCACTCAGAATCATTTCGCAATGGGAACATGCAGAAGATAACTAATTTTCAAGAGTTGTGAAATTTGATACACATGGCAAAGTCAAATGGTGGATATTCGAGTAGATGTTTGATCAACCACCTAGAAAGATTTAACAATGAGAAAGTAGTGGTGGTTTAATTCCCCACATCTTGCTGAAATTTTATATGGGAAGGCAATTTGATACATGTGTTGATGTAGCATTAACTTAGCAAACCGATCGATGCTCATAATTTATTCTGTTGGGTGAAAGTGTCTTATGTTTTATGATTAAAATTTGAGTTGAATTTTTGGGCAGGAGAAAATGTCATGGGCAAGGTTATGTGGGAAAATATGCCCAAGTTTAAATGAATTCTAGTGCCCGTTTTCTTCATTCTGTAGATGTGAATCCCCTCAATAGCTAAAAAATACAACATATCCATTGTTTATGGCATTGGAATAAAACATTCACAAATCGTTAATTCAATCTCTTGCTTGTATTGATTTATGAATGGTCTATGAAATAATGTGGAGCATATGGAAAGAAATTTTTTTAAGGCTTAGCCAATTCATTTGTGGATAGATCAACAAATATTTTGTTTTAGTATATGCATTCACCAATAGATCATCACTACTTCAAGCATTTAGTTCACAAGATATGAGGTACCAGACATGATGCAAATGTTCCTACTAAAGCTATCATATTTTCAGGCATTCAAAACCATTATCAGCAAGTGTGTCAGATTCAACATCAAGAACAACAAACATAGTATCAGATGTTAGTTGTAGCAACGAGGGATATTTTTAATGAAAATGATTGTTTTAGGCATTAAGCTCAAAGAGTTGTTTTCTCCAAAAAGCAGAAATTTTCAAATACCGAGAGAGATTTTGATTCAAAATGGGACAATTTACAATAAAATCTCTGAGTTTTGACATAGGTGCTATAGTTTCGAAGAATCAAAGTCATCTTTACAGGTCATTTTTTAGAAATGTAAACATACTGTGTAATTCATCAACCTCAAAAGACGATTATGATGCAATGGAGGAGAATCAGAGAAAATAAAGACATGGGTTTTATTAGAGGAAATTTGGGGTCTTAAATGGGCCTCCTAAGGAAAATAATAAAAAAATCCCTATCACACTACAAATATGCCATGTCAGATTAAATCTAATGAAAATCTAATGAAAGTCATCCTAAATTGTCTCATTAATGGTAGTTGACAACTATATTGAGTTAATGCAGAGTTAATGAAAGTCAACCTAAATCGTCTCATTAATGGTAGTTGACAACTATATTGAGTTAATGCAGAGTTAATAGATATTGGTTAAAAATATTAATGGAATATTTAGATTCTTGTGCAGACATAATAAATGATAGAAAACTTTTGAATTTTATATTATTATTTTTTTAAATGAATATACCACTACTTTTTATATATTTAATAAATGTAAAACTCAAATATATTCATTTATAATGAAAAATATAATTATAATAGTATTAAAAAAAATTTAAAAAATGACTATTATTTTTTAATATAAATTTTATATTAATTCATATAAAAAATATTACATCAAATAAAATAATAAAAAAACAATAAACTATGTATATTCCTATTATTTTTTATATTAATATAAAAAAATTGTGGTTTAATGGGTATGTAGGTAAGAGAGAAAAAAAAGTAAAATCAAAATTTATTATAATTTCACTAACATTAAAAATAGTTTTTATTTTTTATTTTGTTAGTATTTAAATGTTTTATTTATTTTTGGATGTAATAACTAAATATATTTATTTTTTAAATATTATTTAATAATATTAAAAATACTAAATATCTTTTATTTAGCATTTGAAGATAAGTCTATTTAAAATTAAATATTATTTAGTTTTCTTTTTAAAAAATTGATTAATAAATGTTTTTAGTATTTAAAAATTCTTCCACTACAATTTTAATTAATGCTAAGGTTATGTTTTAGAGGAGTTGGAAGTAGTAATCAAATAAAATATTCTATATTTATTAGTTAAAGTTTATTTATCTTATTTCGAGGTGATATTTTCAAGAACTTAACCAAGGTGAGGTTGATATGGAGTTAGCTATTGTCAAATAAAAATATGACACATAAGCATTATGTGTCCAACTCAACCATAATGGTTGACCAAAGATATTGAAATTCTATTGGTTTAAAAATTCAACTCAATCCAGCTCATCCATGGCACAGTTTTTTATTAGGCCCATTTTAGACCCCAAATTTCCTCTAATGAGTGTTCGGAACATGGTCAATTCCAAAAATCTCACTCATATTTCACACAAATTTCACCATTTGAAATATGTAGGTGGGTATTTGAGGCATATTTTTGAGGAGTCTACATCCTCAAATGAAGGAAATTGGTTGTAACTATTTCTATTTTTAGAGTTTTGTTAGATTTCGAATTTAAGAGTGGTCGATGTAGTTCTTAGCTATATGTTCAGATGTATTTGATAGATCTAGGGTTGTGTTTTCAAAAGAATAGAGCCTCTTCATTGTAATGGCTTCATTTTCAGTAGATGAATAAAATCACAGAGATGGAAGGTTGAAGTGTCTATCATGTCTCCCCACTCCATTCTGTATTTGATTCATGTTTGACCAGTAGTTTTATGGGCTAGAATTCATCTTCCATGCTCTAGGTCCATTGTTTCAAGCATTCTCAAACAATGTTTTGCTAAATTTTTACAGAACTCACCCTACCTAGGTGCTCTGTTTGATGAAATATCTCCTTTTCTTTCTAATCAACCCACAAATGTCTCAAGACTGAGGAAATGGTGTCTACCTTGCCTCTATCCATGAACGTTTCAAACTTCTTACCTCTTGCAACCTAACTTAGATTTGATTGTTGACTCCATTGCCCAATGGTTTTTTTCATATCTGTTTGACTAAATTTTAAAAAACAAGCTTGTCTTATCAGAAATCTGACCTTCAACGGTCTTTGACTGAATATATTTAGTGTGAAAACTTGTAAATAGTGAAAGATCCCTCTTTGTTTGTATTGGGACATAAATAAAATCTAAAGTGGTTATGGTGTTACCTCGGGGTTTCCTTGACACAACCCAAGGAAAATCTGAGTGCTAACAAATTGGCACCATTGTCGGAGAACGAGGGTTGAAAATTATCTAGGTATGAACAACAATGTTTCATATTTGATTGTTGATGGTGAACAACAGTCAAACATCAAGAAGGTTGTGCATCTTTCACGTGATGACTCCATCTTAAAAGAATCCAGTTTTCAGAATTTCCTATGGTGAGTCCACTGTCAAAAGGTTGCAAACTTTGAATAGTTGATCCGGTTTCTTCATTAGTCAACATGAGCTCTTTATCTGCAAGGTATGCTCATTTGAATCATGCTCATATTCCCAGTTTTCCAAATCACATACTTAATGTAGATTGGAAAACATGCCTTCAAAAATTCAAAAATCAAAAGAGTGATGATGCTTCCCTTCATTTGATTAGATTTCATATGCATATAAATAAGTTGGGAGTTACATTGCATGAGGATTCTTTAATGAAATTTTTCATGGTGAGTTTAGAAGGAGATGCAAGGTCATGGTATGAGGGATTCCAATCAAAATTTTTATGTTCCCTTACCTCTTTTCATACAGTATTTCATGAACATTTTAAAGACCAATACCCTTTCTTGTCGCCAGTTCAAGATTGTTGCATGCATGTTAAATGTTTCATTGAAGATTTGGAAAACATGTATGGTGATGAAGAAAACATGAGCTAATGGATGAAGATATTTTAGAAATTTTACATGAGAACCCATTTCAGAAAAAAAAAATACAAAATAGCTTCCTTCTCATTCGAGAAAATTCCCAACAGTTGATAATGTCTTCCTTGACTGAAAGTGACATAAGCCAAAACCATGATTCAATCAAATACATTTCTTTTTCTGAAATAGATGACAATTTGCAGCATTCTCGCAATATTTGTGTGACCAAGAAGGAAGTTGGGACTGTTAATCTAATTTTTCCTCATATCATTCAACTTCGTAAATTTTGTTACAAGAAGAGGCTACCCATTTAAAAACAGAAAATTCCATTTTACAGTAGCAATTTCTTCAAAGTTCTAATATTTATGTGGATGATTACATAAAAAATTCTAATTCTAGAAATTTTCAGTCTTATAGTCCTTCCACGTGTTTATTTTCTAAAATTGAAAGAAAGGAGGAATTGGATTTTGAAATAATGGTTGAAGAAAGACATTTGCGTGTTGATCAAATTTAAATTTCTCATGAATATTTACATGAACATACAAAGCTCTTTTTGGAAATGGATAATGACAAGAATGAGAAACATTGAAATAAGTCCTAACATATAGAAAAACCAGCAGTTTGCGATGAGGAATTGAATCACAAAGAAAATGAGCAAGGTTCTCAAATTGATGTCACCTTGTTTTTCAAATTCATAATTTTTTTGTCAAGAATAATTTTTTTTGTTTGATTCTATTGAAAAACAAAATGATATTTCTTTTGAAATGAATGAGAAGAATGAAGTTGGAAATTCAGAAATTCTGGACGAAGTTGAAGATGTCCCATTTGAAAGTTGTCATGAGAATTCCTTGCATGGTTCTTTTGAGGATCAATTTGATAGTGTACAAGAGGATTACAGTTTGAGCATCCTTCTTATGGTAAGCAAGTGAGAGAGTATGCTGAAGGTTGTCATATTTTTTATGATCCAGTGGTTGAATACATGGATAGATTTTTCAATTGGTGTAATGACTTAATTTTTCACCAAAAATATCTTGTCCTTTGTCATAACTTGTTACCATTACATTCTTTAGGTGTGATTTTAATCCAGCATGATGAGGAAGTCTATTTATTGGATAAGTTGCTAGGTTGTCTTCATTAGAAGTTAGATTTTACTTGATTGGGAATTTGTGTTTGGTAAAGTAGGGTACGTAGGTGTGAATAAAATTGACATCGCGAGCATTTATTGCAACAAATTTTCAATTTGATTTCAACATTAGTTTCAAGTTCAGATTTGCAGCTAGAGTTTTTTTTAGTCTTCAGAAGATAGATGGGTGACAGGTTACAGTTGATAGGTGACAAGTTACAGATTACAGTTTGGGATTTGTTTGCAGGATGGTTTTGTGGATGGTTAAAGGTCAGAATAGGTTGATAATTTCAAAGAAGGATTGGGAGCATCCGAATGGATCAAGCACTTGGTCTACGGTGTTCTTTGCTACCTCGTAGGGAGGATAACAACCCCAATTGGAGCGAGTCGTTAGCACTGGTTTTTCTTGTTGAAGTTTGCATTATCAACATATAAATTTCAAAGTGTCATTGGTGATCCAACAGTTGCAAGGTTTTTCTTGGTTAAATAATGCATGGAATTTTCATGTTTGGTAAGAACAAAGGTTCTAAAAGTGTTTGGAGCAAAAAGAAAGTGAATTTTTACAAATGGAAAAAAAATATCTATTTTGAATAAAGTTTGAAAAATTAATCCTATAATAAAATATGGCTTTATATTTTGGGGCTAAAGCATATTTTATAAAAATTAAAATCAAAGGATGATTTTATAAAAGCAATATTGGGCCAAGATTTATATTATCTATTAAATTTAAGTGCTAAAAAAGATATTAAATTTAAGAGCTAAAATAATATATTAAATTTTTTTTTTTTTTAGCTTGAGCGGAATCGGTAACTTGTCAAACCTGCCTGGGCCAGGCCCAGGTTCAAATCTGCTGCTACCACTATAACCCCTAAGGTATAAACTGGCAGCCCGCAAGCCAGGATATACCAGCAACTTGTGACTCAGCAAGGACCGAGACGTCCCGACTCCAATCTCCAAGAGGAGCGGTAGTCTATCCAGGGGGCGCCTATCCTTTGAGCCTTATCACAACGGGCCATGTCTCGATGGGAATTGATCCCTGGTGGGCTGGGTGAATAATATATTAAATTTAAGTGCTAAAAAGGATATTGGCACTAGGATAACAATTGGAGCTCCCCCTCAAATCCAAACAAACAGTCGTATGGGGGCCACCCATTCACTATATCAAACTCCGCCATCAAAGTCCAAGCGCGAAAGTTCACAAAGAGTATTATATCATTTGATCCTTGCTTTAAGCTAAAAAACGCACATATAAACAAATTTAGTCTTGCCATCCTATGCATGTCGGATATGAATAAAAAAGTATTTAAAAAAATATACATATACACAAGGTGTAAAACACAATGCAAATTCCCAGATGTAGTGAATAGTGTTTTAATGAGATTATCGTGGATAAGGATGACCATATGGGTTATGGGGGGGTTTGCATATAAACTATCCATTATTTATAAGAGAGAAGCTCTTCAACAAAGAGGTTACGCTGGGCATTTTTAGACATTTTCCAAGAGGTCGTGAGTGATGAGTGACTTTGCCAAACTGAACTCTCATGTCACATATATAAAAAAAAAGGTGGTATTTTGCAATTTCTGAGGCAACATTAACTTCTTTAAGATGTGGTTTATGTGTAGAATTTTTATAGCTTAAGATGAAGATCAAACGTGGCAACAATGCAAAAAGTTCATTGATAACGAAAAAGATATTAATTAGTCTCATCATGAACTAGCACTGGTACTCGAAGAAGAGTTCAGACGGAGCCAAGAGATGCATGCATAACTCCCGATGAGGTGTTTTGCAAGTAAAATTGTGGCATCATCAGTCACGAAATGATGAAAAAGAGAACAAAACTTAATATATGTGACACTTGTGCTTTTAATCTAACTCATATTATTGCCATGCTTTTATTGAACCTCAAGAAAATTGCAAAAACGAATTAGTGAATGGGTTATCGATTGTTGGGTTGGAATGATTGTTTACTTTAAATTTTTTTAAAGAAGAGTCATATTTGAGGCCACCACCAGTGTTGATCTTAATCCTCTTTTCGTGATGCATGAGATCACGGCCACTTTTTTGGCCTATGGTATTTATGAGATTGATTTTTTAGAAAGTCATCCTTTGAATGTTGTGTTTGTTAATGTTGGGAATGCTAGTATGCAGATATATGGGGCAACCGGTATCTCATGAGGTTCTTTAAGCTGGTACAAAACCACGGTAACGTAGGGGAGGTGAGCTTGGAGGTTCTGGAAAATCGGTTCATGGAATTCCAAACTTGGCACACATTCGAGACATGGTTTCAATATTTTTGTAAATGGATTCTAAATGATATAAGCAGAAGGGATCAATGACACAGGTGAGACCATCCAACATCCAACCGCTCAGAATCATTTCACAATTGGAACATGCATGAGGTAATTAATTTTCAAGAGTTGTGAAATTGGGTACACCTGGAGAAGTCAAACAGTGGAGATTCGAGTGGATGTTTGATCAACCGCCCATAAATATTTCCCAATGACAAAGTAGTGGTTGTTTAATTCCCCAAAACTTGGAAAAAATTTATATGGGAAGGAAACTTGATAAACGTGTTGATGCATCATTGACTTAGCAAGCAGATCGATGCTCTTAGTTTATTATGTTGGGTGAAACTGTCTTATGTTTTATGATTAAAATTTGAGTTGAATTTGTGGGCAGGATAAAATTTAGCGGACAAGGTTATGTGGGAAAATATGCCTAGATTCAAATGAATTCTAGTGTTGGTTTTCTTCATTCTGCATATGGGATCCATTGTTTATGGAATTGGAGGAAAACATTCACAGATATTTAGTTCAATTTTTTGCTTGTCTTGTTTTATGAGAGGTCTCTGAAATAATGTGGAGAGTACGGAAACGTATTTTTTGAATGCTTAGGTGATTCATTTGTGGATAGCTTGGCAAATATTTTGTTTTAGTAGATGCGTTTGCCAACAAATCGTCACTACTTCAAGCATTTACTTCAAAAGATATGAGGTACCAGACATGATGCAAATGTTCCTATTGAGGCTATAATATTTTAAGGAATTCAAAACCATTACCAACAAGTGTCCTAGATTCAACATCAAGAACAACAAACATAGTATCAGATATTAGTTGTAGCAACTAGGCTAGTATGTTTAATGAAAATGGATGTTTTAGTCATTAAGTTCAAAGAGATGTCTTTTCCAAACCAAGAGTAATTTTCAAATATCGAGAGAGGTTTTTCTTAAAAACAGTCCAATTTACAATAACCTCTCTCAGTGTTTACACAGCTACTATAGTTTTGGAGAACCGAAGTCATATTTACAGGTAATTTTTCAGAAATTTAAAAATATTGTGTGAGTCATCAACTTCAAAAGATGATTGCGATGCGTTGAAGGAGAATATGAGAAAATGAAGACATGGGTTTTGTGGGAAGCATGGTCAGCTACAAAAAATATCTCATATTTCAATCCCCAAAGGAGCCAGGGCTTAGCCTCGACCTTGGTTCTTCCTCCAGCGTGACCGGGAGCTTCGACCAGCACGGGAGCTGCGCTCTATTTTAGCACACGTCGAATTATAAACTATATAAAATGGGTTATAAGTGGGTCTAAAAACAAGTTACGTTATAACAAATTTGTTTAAAAAAAAACCATATTGTGGGTTCAATGAACCATGTGTTTTTTGGAGAAAAGAATTTTATTGTAATATTCTAAAAATATAAAATGTGGTTGGCATAGTTGTAACTATGTCAACTACATAATTTAAGAAGAGCCTAACCAAGTGTGGGAAGTTGGAACCATATGCCTTCTTGGGAAAAATTTGTTGTAACTAAAGAATCATGAGAAGAATGTGGAGTGGGTCAAGCCAAGCCTATATAAACGCACTTAATTTCCATTTACAAGGCATGCTTTGGAGTGGAGACTTTGTAGCTAAAGGAGAGAAGGTAGATTGCGTAGCTCTGTAGGAGGAAGGTACAAGTGTTAATACTCGTTTTACGCCATCTTCAGGCTTCGGAGTTGCTGGAAGGAGTATTGTTGTGTTTTGGGCAGCGGTTCTCTTCCTGACCATTGTCGCCAAGGTATCATTGTATCATTGCCACGTATTTTTCCTTCATGTTGAGATTATAGGTCGGTCCTCCTATTGAAAAGCAGGCTCGGAGACGTAGTCCATCCTGGACGAACTCCGTTATCAACTTGTTGTCTTTATGTGCATATTGTCTTTGATGTTTGGTTCTCTTCTTATGGATTTGTGAGCTTCATTCATGCTCTTTATGCAATTCATGTTAACGTCATAGAGTAGCAAAGATCTTGTTTTCGGATCAACAGATGGTCTAGTCCAGAATTCAATCAACCTAGCTTAACAATGATCTCAAAGTCAACTTCTTGGAAGAGGAGAAGCCATCAACAAATATTCCCCCCCCCCCCCTCCAACACTAGCTTATTGACCATATATTTTGATGTATAATGATCTATATACATCTTGAAATGTCCTTCCACCAAATAGTTTTGAAATATTTGAAGAGAATATACCATAGGTAGTCTTTCTCCTTCTGTCGCAGTATAGTTCTTCTTTTTCATTGTTAATTTTCTAATAGAAAATGCAATGGGATTATCAATAGAACTTTTTCCTGGCTTTGCAAGTACAACACCCATCCTGACAGACGATGCATCAACATGTACATGAAATTCTTTCTTCCAATCTGGAAATACTATCATAGGTGTTGTAATGATCTTATTCTTCAAAACGTCTAGATTCTCTTGACATTGTTCACTCCACTGAAACTTAACATCCTTGTTCAATAATTTGTCCATAAGGGTAGTCACCTTCGTGTATCGTTTGATAAATTTCTGATAGTGCCGCGTATGTCCCAATGTAGTTATTAATTTCTTTACTATCGAGGACAATGGTATGTCAATGATAATCACGATATTTACAAGATCCCGTCAATATTTAGTCACGGCAAACCACATGACCTAAGAGAGTTCCAAAAGGAGCACAAAATATGCATTTGTTCAAATTAAGGGAAATTTGGACTTGTTGACATCGTTCCAACATCATTCTAAGACTCTCAATATGGTCTTTAATAAGCCCAAACACTCTCTGGTAGTCAAAATAGAGTTCAAGGAATTTATGAATAAATTCTTTAAAAGCAGTGACCACTATTCTAGAAAAGATATCAAGAGAATTCTTGAGTCCAAAAGGAATTGACATATACTGGAAACATCTCCACTCCATCACAAATGTTGTCTAATGTAGATATTCCATTGACATCCCCACTCCATCACAAATGTTGTCTTATGTAGATATTTCATTGCAATTTTTATATGATGGTAACTAGAGAACCCATGAGTAAATGAGTGTATTTCTTTTCCCCTAATAATCTCCAATAATTCATCTTTAAACAATGTTGGGAATGGGTCATGCAAGAAGTCATCGTTTAGCTTTCTGAAGTCAATAGAGATATGCACTTCACCAACAATTTTCTTATCTTGTACTACCATAGGGATAATCAACTTAGATTCTTCAAAATGTTCTGTAATTCCCACATCTAACATTATTTATAATTTTATTTTAAAGTTTTATTTGCACCTCAGATTGAGCCGATAGGGTCACTGTTTAACTTGATTTGCATTGGGCTTGAATGTAATCTTCATTTCTCCAAGATCTCCAACAATTCCTTTCATTTTGGAAAAAATAGTGGGGAACAAATCTTGAAACTCATGTAGTAGGTCTATAATCTTTCTAACATCATCCCAATAATATCCAATATTAACAAACTTCGGGTTCTCTGTGTTGGAGACATTTACCATCATACACACTCTTTCGGTCAAATTGGCCTAGTTAAACCATTATCCTAAGTTTAATTGACATCAGTGGAGCATTAATTACCATCATCCCAGTCACTCCCACGCCTACCTACAGTCAAGGAGGCTAACTTAGCCTTTCCTACAGTCAAGGAGGCTAACTGGAGCACTCCAGGGGTGATCTGGGTGACATTCATGCACCTAATTGCTAACTGGGGGTTACTTTCAGTTCAACCAATCAGTTACAGTCAGTTAAGGCGCCTCCATGCATTAAATATATTATTTAATCATTATTTATTGATTATTTTATTATTATTTAATGAACTGGAGTGAACTAGGTGCCTTCACCAACTTCTGATGGTCAGTTCAGCTTCAGTTAACCTCATCAAGGTTTATTGGAGTCATGCAGTACTAGAACTTGATGGTTGGTTGCTATAACATGTGTTTGATCTCCTTCAATTGAGACTAAGTCATTTATTGCACTCCAACTTCAGTTAGGATTGGTGAGTCAATTAAGGTTTTTTTGTCAAGTGGTTAACTGAGTTGTATTGCATGGCAAAGAGTCAGTTAAGCTAGACTCATGCATGGGAATTCGAATTGTCCCTTAGTTATTCGAATTCTTCATTGAGTTAAGCTATGGCTTATGCATGGGAATTGTAATCCTTTATTGTTTATATAATATATAGAGAGGAAACTTATTGTATTCCTGAAAATTTCCAATTCATGAGTAATTGTTAATAATTCTTTGATGAGATTGAATCTTAGTTCCTAGATCATGTGGAAGAATTAATATGGTATCAGAGCTCATGGCGGGACGAAGAACAATCTCTCAAGAACAAGCTTTTTGACAGATTTCTCCATGAAATGTGAGCAATATCTCAATCCGACCTTACGGTGCCCCTTTTGTTTTGATTTGCAGGTCTTAACAGATACAACTTCGAATGGACTCATCAATCCCTCTTCTCACCCCATTCACAAGC